>JASCZW010008826.1:0-47174 GCA_034211315.2 Aedes japonicus
ATTACAGCTACCATCAACAAGCATAAAATTAATAAAAAGCTTTGTGAACCTCGAGTAGTTGTTCATGAAATTTGCTGGAAATTTACAACTCAAAGATGTTTAACCCGAAATAATATTACGACTTGCCACAGCAAAACGCTCAATTGGTTTCACCCGTTCCCCCTTTCCATTTTGTCTATCACCGTTTCTGATCAAATGTATCTCCTATCTACCGTTCTAATGGCGAACACGTGCATCTAAAACAATTCCAACATCACCCTGCTATCGTATCACTGTTCCTCATTCCTCATGGAAACATCAGGACATCAAACCCCCGTGCAGCAGTCAGCAGTGGTAGTGCGATTAGGTGCGATGCCACTCTCGGAAAGCCGTTGACTCTGCTGTGCTGATGTGCTGAGGGTTTCCAATCGTTGAACTTCCCTCCAACAACAACAGCAATGAGTTATGAACGCAGACGATGCCGGTGGTGACGACGACGACCGGTGCTGTCGGTTATAACCTACCTACCTACGTGCATAATATGCGGTACCCTCATCTGAAATATGAACGCAAAACAACACACTAGCCAACAAACTCATCACACAAATCAGCTCATCCATCCTCGGTCCGCCAGCCGAACCCGGAGCCGTTGAACCGGTGGCGTTGGTCGGAGGTTGGAAAGAAGCCAACGTTCGTTTTTTATTATCTCCACCGCCACAAACAAACCGTTGCGCGCCACTTTGCTTTTCAATAATTTCCGAAGAGGGGTGAATCCTAATGTCATTGTCATTTGAAACTTTGCTATCATGCATAATGATCAAAATTGCCATCATTCTCCTTACTGACGAAAAGTCGAAGTCACCCACAGCAAGCGAGCAATTGCCGCCTCCATTTTGCAATAAATCACAACCAATCACATAGACCGATCCAGCGGAATTCCAACACACTCTTCCCGGCAGTCCGATCCAATCAAATTGCAAAGGGAAAAATCACTCAGCAGAGCATTCGCCGGAGATTGAATACCAACGGTCAAAAGCGGGAAAATTGGCTCTCCCCATTCCGAAAGCTAGGCAATCACCCCCAAAGAGGTTCACTAGCAAATCGAGAAGGGCGAGCAATCGGCAAATCAGCAAAAGCTGATGATTACGAGAGATCAAAGAGAGCGAGCGGATCGTTGCTAGCTCCGCCCAGTTTTCCTCCACCATGAATCGCTGATGTCGGTTATGTACTGAGAGAGAGACTATCAACGAAAAGACAAATTCAGAGAGGAGAAAGAAATTTGAAACTGGAGAAGGTGAAATGAACACAAACAATACTGTTCATTACGGCTTCGGATAGTTCATTTCGATGCGAGGGGTGGTTGGTTCTGCTTGCGGTTGTGAGAGGAAAGTTGAAGCATGTGAAATATGAAGCATGTGTCATAAAAGTTCATTATTGAAAAATAATTTAAATAAAATGTATAGATGAAACTTATAATCGGTTTCTAGTTGCTATGATCAATTTTCTTTGTTGACCTTTGTTTTTGCATTCAAGAGGTAATGGAAGAGTTATTCAAGAGTTTTCGCATTCAAGGGTTATGGAAAATTTACTTTAAAACCTAGTATGTAATAGCATACCGCGAACCGGAACTTTCAACGGCACATTAGAATAGTCAGAACAAATCATAGCATTTTCACACTACCAAAATTCACATGCAAGCGTCCTTTAGCACATAAGAATGAACTGAAAGAGATGAGAAAATCAATTCAACCAAACACATCTTTCGTCGAATTGCGTATATGTCACACAGTTTGAAATATTCAATGAGAATTCAATTACATAGTATGCACATAAAGGGAATGCGATGATTTGCACAAATGAAAACGAAGATTTAATATTACACGTACTGTTTTTTCTTGGGCAATAAATTCACACGATTGAATCAGAAGATTCTTGCAACGTATACGTTTATGATTCATCTAGTTTAGCCATATAGAAAACTAAGATTCAATTACTCTTCTGTAATGTTACAATGCTTATTTAAAAATAACTCACGGAAATCAAAATTGCCACCGAGTTGTCTCAACCTTTGCTCTTGTATACAAAAATGTATACAATAATTACTAGCTGTAGACTACGTCAAAGCAAGATTAGTACAAGATTGCATTCATATTATCGGAAACAAGCTGCTGGACCCAATACATGAATCGCTACAAACTGGGTACGTGCCGCAAGTTTTGAAAGAGTTTCTCGTTTTTCCCATTCAAAAAGTTGCTGAAGAGATTAAAGCTGAGGATTTTCATCCCATGAACCATGAACCAGCCCAGCTATTTAAATAGTAATAATTTTACGTGCCAAAATAATCTGGATATCGGCTAGGTTAATCTTGTGACACAGCGTTAGATTTAGTGTTAGCAAAATGGAACGAAAAGATTTGAAACACCCATTTGAAACGATTTTTCGGCCCTTGTTGTTAGAAACAGTCAAGTGCTTTGAATTTTCTGGCTCTGTTGATAGATGCTTCGAAAGCTGTCTGACAGACAGAACGCAACGGACGTTTTTACTGATTCTGTTTCGAGCCATGGGGGGTACAACGTTGGCGTGCCACAAAGGGAGTGTATTGGGGCCCATTGTATTAATTCTATACATTATCATGCGACAAGCCTTGCAATTGTGTGATAGTAATCCCACATCATTTTACTGATGACCGTGTTATTCATTGTCGGGGACTTTGAGCCTCCTTTAGCTCAGTCGGCAAAGGCACAGCTACAAAGCAATACCATGTTGGAGGTGGCTGGCTTCGATTCCCGGTCTGGTCTAGGAATTTTTCGTTAAGGAAAATTACTCGATACCATGGGCATGGAGTATAATTGGACTTGCCACACAATCATACTAATGCAAAAAGGGTACCTGGCATCGAAAGCTCCCAATTAATAATCGCGGAAGTACATTTAGAACACTAAGTTGAATGCAAGCAATAAGCGAATTGTGAAAGCAATAAGCTTGGAATGTTAAAATAAAGTAAAGTGTTATTAATTGTAGCTTAGAGCCTTAATGATGTTATTTCACATTTGAAGTAAAATTTAAATTCTTTACACTAGGAGTTAGAATTGAAAATAAGTAAAACTAAGTTTATAGAGATTTCGCGGACTAATGATAATACTTTGAAAATCAGCTTCTGGATTCTAAGTGGACAATACATAATTTCCTCTTCAATGATGTTTGGACAAACTATGGCCTAATGGATTTTTTTTAACGCTGAAAGTCCTGAAAAAGAATAGTTCATTTCCAGATATCATCTGGCTCTGAACGACAAGTTAACCGGATGAGCATCGTCTAGACCAGACACCCTTTAGCCGAGAAGTCGTCTGGACGAGTTAGTCAAATGAGCGAGTAAGTTCACTGAGAGATTTGTTTCTCTGTTTGTGTTATTTCGCTGGGGGAGTTAGTTCCTGAGATAGTCCTTTGGGTAAGCTAGCCCATTAGATTAATTAGTTCGCAGGCAACTCAGTAAAAATCAGTAGATTTAATCAATCAAATTTTCTGAATAACATTTTCTCCGGAATATAACAAGTAATTGTCCTCTAGGCCAGAAAAAAAGAAGTCCTCGAGACGCGAACTTCTGCGGACAAAAAGTCAAGACCCGAAGTCCTCTTGACAACAAGTCCTCTAGGCATTAATAACTCCGGTTGTGAAAACCTATGGGTGCGAAGATCTTCTTACGAGAAGTTCTCTGGATGAGAATTCTCCAAGAAATTAAGTATTCTGGGTAACGAATTTACTGGAAGAAAAATTCTCGTAAAGGGAAATACCTCTGGACAAGAGTTTATCTGAGCAAGATATTCTGTGAACAAGATGTCCTCCGAGCCTCCGAGTGAGCTCGGCGATTTTCCGCTTCAGGTCCTTTATTGGATCGATGGCTGTAGCGACTTGCACATCGCTGCATTTGGCACATTGTAGTCGACAGCGTTACTTTTTCTGAGAACCATCGAAATCACAATGGCGTCGGCAATGGTGATTTTGTCCGCAGCATCTCCTCTCGAAGCGATCACCGCTGCTTGGGAATGTGGTGGTAGTCTAGTTGCCCACAGATCGAGCAGAACCGGCTCACCGAGTGAGTTACCAGCAACCCGCTTTATCTCGTTGAAGAGTTGGCTTGGCTTAAGGTCCCCTAGAGGCATTTCGGACAAAACACGCTGAAGACGCCGCTGCTGGTCTTGTAACACTGTTTACCTGTTAAATATAAGTCACGCATCAATGACGGAAAGCTGTATTCATTTACAATCTATAATTTTTTTGTATTTCTAGTTGTGAGTTCTAAACAAGGAAAGGCATTGATAAAATGAATCCAAATTTGCATAACACCGCCGAAACATTGAACTTAGAAAACTATGATTCTGAAGAACTGTTTGGTAAGTAAAGTATAACAAAACCAACATTTGATTGTTGTAGGTTGACGTTTTCAAGACGAGAAAATGGCGGATTCAGTTGAAGTAAACTGATTTTTTTTCTTGATTCAACTTTTACTTTTTTTGGCATTGCATTTTGTTGTATGTGCCTTCATATGAGCAATACTGAACGAAAATTCGATGGATCGATATGTACCTGAAGTGATCGCCTATAATCTTACCTAATATCTAATATCTATAAATCTAAAATAAAGATATCTTGTTCCGTTTCCTTGCATCGCAATAATCATTTGTAGTGGATCTCATCCCAAGGAACATTGCCAAAACCACCCAGCTTTATTGAGTTTCACTTAAGTTTTATGAAAGCCACTAGAAATCAATTCGGTTTTATTATGGCAGCAAGAGATGCCAATAGGTTTCAAATTTTGATCAGGTTTATAAGAACCTACACAGCTTCTTTACAACGATCTTAAAACCTTGACTTCTAAAATTCCTTTCACTCCTATCAAAGGTTTTATTTTGACTTTGTAAACTCATAAAATGCTGTTTTGAAATGCCATTTTAGGACTCATTTATATTATCTTATTATGGTCAGTTGAAAAAGCATTTTAGAACCATTTTGCTTCCAGTAAATGCATTAAATGGCTAATTGGCATTGCGGAAAGCTACCAAGCGACCAGATAGTTTTATAGTAGCCATTGCTAAGACAAATTGGTTTCTTGGCAAAAGTGTGATTTCTTGCAATCGCTTTATTTTTTTTTATTTCTTTGTTTTTCGTCGGCCTATTTCCTCACATGGTGACAATCACCGACGCCAGGGAGACGACTCCATCACCTAGACCCTACCTAATGAGCCGGGACCAACGGCTATACTTCCCTTCCGAAGGAAGACGTGACCAGATTGTTTCGCCTCAGAAAAATCACCGACGTCGACTGGGATTGAACCCAGACCCACTGGGGTGCCAGTAGCAGTCACGCTTACCACTACACCACCGACGCCGGTAACAATCGCCATATTGAACTAAATGCAATAATTGAAATGTGGAAAAATAAATACACCAAGTTTTAAATGTAATACAATCAAACTGTAGATCTGAGACAAATTGCGGTATTCGTTTAGATAACCTTATTGAATTCCATCAATTTTCAGAAGTTTCTTGATTAATTTATCGAATATATTTCTTTCAATTTTGTTTTTGTTGTTGTAAACTCGCATAATTTCCGAGGCGCATTAATTTTCAGCTCTTATCGTGCCAATATTCACCATAAATATAAATGCACATATGATTTGGAGCATGATACGCTTTAGTAAAAACTCAATTTGTTTTATATATTTTGCTATCAAACATAATTTCCCGCAACACTTGAGCTTTTTCTTAGCCATTATTTACTATTGAATGAATCAGAAGAGCATAGAATCGAACAAAGCAGAAAAACAATAACCAACCACGATATCGTGAAGTTTGACAGCTGTGGCCATTCTGCCCTATATGATGGTATATAGGTTTTATGAAGGTTCTCAAGTGGTCATAACATGTTTTACTAGAACATTTTCAAAATCTCTATGGTCTTGTAAAGGTTTTATTGATTTGTTTTCACAGCCGTCTACAGAATGGGCCACTTTGTACACATTTCGGCTTTAAAGATGCATAGAGGAGGTGTTGGTGGACAAAACAGTTTTGAATGTAGTTTCATCAACAAAGCCGGGAGGAGTGCTATACGGCTGGAATAGAACTGATATTGTTACTTGGGATAGGTACTACAGTGATTTAAAGTAATAAAATTTATTTAAATGTAATAATATACTTACATCTCTAACCATAAAATATTAGAAAAATGTAACAAAAAAATAATATGAGCACGACAGTTAACTTCGACGAGCACCTGAATGGTAATGTTACAGCGAATGAAAGTGGCTCGGTAATAAATCTAGGAACACGCGCAGAAGATGACAGGATCCCGGCCCTAACCCTTCAGGAAGTTGAAGAGAAAATTGGTCGGTTGAAAAACAACAAAGCCGCTGGTGTTGACCAACTCCCAAGCGAGCTATTGAAATACGGTGGTGAAGCAGTGGCCAGAGCGCTGCACTGGGTAATTACCAAGATTTGGAAGGAGGAATGTTTACCGGAGGTTTGGATGGAGGGAATAGTGTGTCCCATCTACAAAAAAAGGCGACAAGCTGGTTTGCTGCAATTATCGTGCGTTCACGCCTACAAGTAGCACTCCCAAATACTATGCCGCCGCCTGTCACCAATTGCAAAGGAGTTCGTGGGGCAATTCCAAGCGAGATTCATGGGTGCCCGCGCTACTACGGACCAGATTTTCGCGATTCGGCAAGTGCTACAGAAATGTCGCGAATACAACGTGCATCTTTTCATCGATTTCAAATCAGCGTATGATACAATCGATCGAGACCAGCTATGGCAAATCATGGATTTCCGGAAAAACTGACGCGGTTGATCAAAGCAACGATGGATCGAGTGATGTGTGTCGTCCGAGTATCAGGGACGCTCTCGAGTCCCTTCGAATCTCGGAGAGGGTTACGGCAAGGTGATGGATTGTCGTGTTTGTTGTATAACATTGCACTGGAGGGTGTGATTCGAAGAGCTGGGATAGACACGAGTGGCACGATTTTCAGGAAGTCTGTCCAACTATTTGGCTTCGCCAACGACGTTTATATCGTAGCACGTAACTTTGAGGCGATGGCGGAAACGTACATCAGACTTAAGGCCAAAGCTGGTAGGATTGGGCTTGTGATTAATGCGTTGAAAGCAAAATACATGAACGGAAGAGGCTCACGAGAAGACAATATTAGCCTCCTAGCACGAGTTCAGAGCGACGGTGAAATTCATGTATCTGGGCTCATTGGTTACCGCCGATAACGACACCAGCAGAGAGATACAAAGGCGCATTATGGCTGGCAATCATGCCTACTTTGGACTCCGAAGGACGCTAAGATCGAACAAAGTTCGCAGAACCACAAAATTTACCATCTACAAGACATTAATTAGACCGGAAGTTCTCTACGGCCACGAAACATGGACATTGCTAGTGGAGGATGAACGCGCCCTTGGAGTCTTCGAACGGAAGGTGCTGCGTACCATCTACTGTGGAGTGCAGATGGAAGACGGAACGTGGAGGAGGCGAATGAACCACGACTTGCACCAGTTGCTGGGAGAACCTATCATCGTACACATCGCAAATTCGGTCGACTACGATGGGCTGGGCATGTCGTAAGAATTTCGGACGAAAGCTCTGTGAAAATGGTTCTCGAAAACGAACCGACAGGTACAAGAAGAAGAGGTGCGCAACGAGTAAGGTGGATCGATCAAGTAAAAGGCGACCTGCGGACCCTCCGCAAACAGCGAGGCTGGCGAGTGACAGCCATGGACCGAATAGAATGGAGACAACTTCTGTGTACAGGCCACGCCGGCCTTAGTCTGATTGATAAGGTAAGGTATGGAGTAGCGGGTTCATTTGAAAATATATCTGTCAAGTTTACGTAAATATTCTCAAAATGCAACAGTATCTGAGCTACTTCTTTTCGACCGAAAATTAGAAATCTAAAACGTAAACTATGTGCATCGAAAACTACACAGCAACCTCCATCATCCTTCTACCACTTTAATTTTCAAACGGAGACGTCACATTCGGAAAGCCCCTCGCCCCTGGTACACTAGATTCCATAAAATATACGACGAACTTCCATGTAATGATGATTGCCCTTTCTGCCTCGTCAGATCCCTGCAGCACTGCATCAGAAGCACTCGATCTGCTCTCGTTTATTTGCTTTTTCCTTTTTTTTTTGTTTCTTGTTTTTTTTTGATCCAGAAAGGTGTGAAAATTAACTCCGTTGTAGGAAAACCCTTGCGAATTGTGTTTCATTATAAGGCTGGGTAAAATTGAAAAGACGCAGTGGAAATTTGAAATTTAAAATTGCTGAACAGATGCGATTCTGTTTTCGATGCAATCTTCAGATAGCGATAAAAGAGAGAGGCGAAGTAAGAATGAAACGTCTTGGGAAATAAATATAAGCTACTGATAAAAGCTAAATGCACCTGATTTTCTGGGAAGCATCGGGCGTTTCGCGATGATTGGAAAGCGGTTCAAGCAGATCACACGAAAAGAAGAAACTGAAAGAGTGAGGTCGAAAGGTGGTATTGAAATGTGGATCAATACTAACAGATTCAGAACCATAAAGCATAAATTCTGGTATTAGTAAAAAATCTGTTAAGTTAAAAGAAATTGTATTTAAATAGTTGGGATTATTTGACAAGACTCCAACCTCATTTAACTCCCATCCCAGAAAAGTAATAACAGTAATACTTATACCCACGAATGCAGGACACCGATCGGAAGACCACAACTGGCAGTGCACCCCCCACAGCAGAAGGATCACTGCACGAACAGATATTTGAAAAATGTGCTCACCGGAGCGAGTAGAACGCAGAAGGATCCTTTTTTATTTCAGTGAAAACTAATGCTATATAGGGTCCTACCTACCTACCTACCTACAATCCAATCCAAGGGAAGAACCGGTTTTGCCCCGCTCGCCTCGATCATCATCAGTGATCGGTTGATGGCGTGCGTCAGGCGTTAGGTGCTGCCGGCCGTTCGCCGGCACGCGTTCCTGCTCGGAAAGGGCCGCAAGGGACTATATTTTATTGAAACCTCTTCTTCGGTTGGTATCGTATTTTTGTTTACAACCAAAACGCGAAAGGTGCGATGAATCGCGATGAACCCTGATTAATCGAGATGAGTATCGATGAGTTATGAGTCCAACCCGTGCGGCAAAGTGCGTTGGCCTCCGATTTCCAAACTGGTATGTTCGGATTTCGAACGGTCAAAAATGTACCTGGGCTTTTGCGAAGTCAGATCGTGACTTCTTTTTCCGAGGCATTCCGGAGCAAATTAAATATCATTAAAATCATCCCGAGGAAGCCCGGAACAACGGCACCTTAATTCCCGCTGAACGTGAATTAAGATTGCAGCAGGATTAAGGGGAACATCTCCTCGGGAAGATCAATTGTAGGCTGGCAGGCTCGGGCCAAAGGGAGCAAAAAAGCAGCACAATGAAAAACCATAAAACTGAAGGAAGAAAAAGAAAATAAAACGATCATCCCAGTGTCTACTATGACGAAAATCCACCTGTCTTTTCCAACTGCCTTTTTCTGTGTCGGCTTTGAGTCGCATTGAGACGCGTGCTTGTCCACGTGCCATCTCGCTTGCGTGAGATCGACTTACATGTGGCCCGTCTCGCTTTCTCCTGCCCTGTCGCTGTTCAAGGATATTTATGCACTTCTTTCTTCCTTTCCATTCCATCATTTCACCTGAGATGTCATTTCACACAATCTTATTAGCTAGTGGTGGCGGTAGTGGGTTAAAGTCATTGAAATTTAAATATTGAGACGACAAATTTCATCGCCTCGTCTATCGAAAGGGTTAGGGATCAGAGGGGAGAAATTGATACACACGCTGCTCACCTGACACTGGCTTGTGTTCAGCTGGGAGAAAGGGCTTCGCGACGGCAATTGGGAAGTTTACGAACTGAACAAAATTTATTACACCCCAGTTGCTGTTGAAGCTTTTGCTCCGGGGTGTGCCTCGCAAGGGACAAGAGTGACAACAGTGTCATAATATTTTAGGTATAAAGGACGTTTCGTGCCGATCTGTGCTCCAGCATGTGGGCTTCCGTGCAGCTTCAGGTGAAGATTTGAGGATGTCTGGTTTGGTTTTATCACTTTTTTTCCGGTCGGCCATGAATAACCAAGTTTAACGATAAATTCAATTTGTCATTCCGGCAAGAGAGGTGTGCTGAAGCTTTTAAGCATTTTGCTGATTTACATGAGTTATGCTTTGTTTTAGTGGACCCTACATTTTCAGATAACCCAGTTACACCGTGGTGCAATCAATATTTGAACACTTTGTAATTAGATCCGGAGATTCGGGGGGGATTATATAATTTTCTGTGTTATCTACTGCACATATATGAAATGCCAAATTTGACTTATATTCATGGGATATTTTAAGAAGATTTGAGTCAGTTATCGCCTAAATTATGTCTTTTGTAACATTTGCATTAAAACAAATGGACACAAATGGTCGATTTTTCATGGGTTTACCTTAGCCCGCACTGACGAAACTACCCATGCAGCATCAATCATAGTAACCCATGAGTCAGCAGACAAAATTTGACAGCTCTATCAGTTGAACTCTAACCGTGATGGCAAAAACAGTGAAGCAACTCCGTTCAAAAGTGTGCGCGTTCAAAGAACGGCACCCCGCCGCGTCGAAAACGGACATCGTGCGGCACTTTGTGGACGCCGGATATGCCCGTTCCGGCATCTACAACATCTTGGCACAATAAGACAACAATCAGAGCACCGAAAGAAAGCCCGACAAGAAGCTCCAAAGGATGCTGAAAAGAAAGACCGAGGGAAAATGGGCTACATCGCTGCGTGCGTTTGGCCGGGAGGTCGGTTCAACCGGCCAAACAGTTAAAAAGTACCTGGAGATCATGAACATACATGTCAGGAAGCGGAAGTCGCGTCCAACGGTTTCGGAGCTGTAGGCAATGGCGCAAGGCAGCGGCTGAATAAGATGGTCAACTCGATTTTCCCGGCGAATTGCGACGTGACGGTGGTGATGGACGACGAGACCTATCTCACCCTGGACGGCAACTACTGGCAGGGCAATTCGTATTTTACTTTCCACACGAAGGAAGTGAGCTCCAAGATGAAGTTCATTTCACACATCAAGTTCCCCAAGAAGGTGCTGCTGTGGCTGACAATCAGCGAGAAGGGGCTGTCAAAGCCGCTCTTCTTTCACTGCAGACTGCTCTAGAACGTCGACATTTATAGTACGAAATGCCTGCCGGAAGTTGCGTCGTCCATTAAGAAATACCATAAGGGCGCAGTCGCGGTGTTCTGACCGGATCTGGCGTCGGCCCACTACTCGAAGCGATCGTTGGAGGAGATGGAGCGGCTGAATATCGATGTGGTACCCAAGTCGGCGAACCTGCCCAACGTCCCTCAGCTGCATCCCATTGAGAATTTCTGGGCCAACCTGAAGCCTATGATCTACTCCAACAATTGTGTCGTGAAAACTGAGGAGGAATCGTTAAATAAAACGAAGAAAGAACTCAACGCGCATGTTTTCGTCCGCCATGGCGAATGTTCCGGTTAACTACCGGAAGACCGCTCGCAAGGGCGTAGAATTTTTTTGCAAGTTAGCGTAACCCTTATGTGATCGACAGGGTACCCGGGTACCTTTTCATGTTTTACATTACTAAATTTCATAGTTTATTTTAAACTAGTAAGCTGAAATTTAGTGACATCCTAATTATAGTTGGAAGACAACTTTTTACATAAAAACATTTCGTATAGTAGCAAGGGGTGCCGAAGGGGGGGGACCTCGATTTTTTTTACCCCTTAAGTGATCGACAGGGTACCCGGGTACCCACCAAATTCATATGATCATAACTCTGGCTTTTATTGACCGATTATTATTCTTTTGGCATTGTTAGATTCCAAAACTCATTGACTTTATGGACATTATAGGCAATGACCATTTTAATTCATTTGGCTCCCGTAAATCCGGGTTACCGGCGCGGTGTTCCTGTACGGAGACACAATATCGGAACATCTATTGAATTTGCAAGATTGGATGTCAGAATGTTAGGAATAACTTTAGAAGCTGTTGCTGTCCATTGCGGGACATGTGCAAACTTGTTCCTGGAACAGGCCATCGTAACAGGTCTGTGGGCTCAGCTGCCAGACATTTATCAGTTTCGAAACCTGGTAACACGAAACCGATTCAATAGCCCAACTCAAGGGTTTTCACTGACAATGTTCATGTCAATCGAGCCCTTGAACCTGTTCGGATCTGACAGAGACCAAGAACAGAATGATCAGACGGCCACTTAACGGTAAATAAATAGCTTTCTGTACAATTCCACGAATTTTGAAGCCCATATTGTCGATCTCGCCTATGAACTTGGCTAGTTGAGCAATTTAAACCTGCTTCGGTAAACAGGTCGATACAAGTCATCAAATTGCCACTAGACGTTAAGAAATACCACTGGAACATTTCATGAATTTCGATACCCATATCTCCGACGGATGGATTAGCCCCGTCTGTGGGAATCTCAGAAAGCGTTACAGACGGTGAGCTCTTTAGCTTCCAAACCGCCTGACGCAATCGACTCGAGTAATCCCGACTGCGAAACTTCCATACAACATCTCCTGAGATCGACAACCCGCTACTCCATTCAACCACTCGCTTCTTGATTCTCCCATCATTTTTGCTGCAGCGCTGACAAGACTTGCGTAATACCTCCGGTGATCGCATTCCATACACTATCTGCCCCACTGATAGTAAGCATCTCGCTCCGCAATGCTCCAAATCGTGGGCGATGTGCTTCGATGTCTCTTGGACATCTGCGCACTCCGGACAAAAGGGTGACGCTGCGTGTCCGAATCGATGCAAATATTACCTAAAGCAACCATGACCTGACAGACACTGCGTGTGGTAGAAGTTTACCTCTCCGTGCTTCCTTTTCATCCAGATCGACAAATCCGGTATGAGCAGATGCGTCCATCGACCGTTCACCCCCGTGTCTCATTCTCGATGCCATTTAGTCATCGACTTCGCTCTCACCAGCTTTCGAACTACTCTGATATTTCTCCGCGAGAGTGATGCCAATCGGGATCATTCCGGCAATGACGCAAGCTGCTTCCGATGAAATAGTTCGGTACGCACTCACGACTCGCATGGCCAACAGCCTGAACATACTGTTCAACTTCACCCAGTTTCGATTATATTCGACTTATATTCGACCCGACTCCAACAGCTTGTTGGCTGTAGCAGTCGACAGCCGTATCGCCGCCGTCTGTGTGTCACCGTACGCCTTCCTTAACCGGATTGTCATTGGTGCATCTCCAGGATCGCAGTGCCTCTTCAGCGCCCTCATCACCGCGTCTTCTGTTGTGATCTTGTCAAGATCCTTGAACTCAACCACAGTCTCCTGTGAGGGAGCTGTAAATATCGCCTGCTTACCAAGAGACTTTTCAACGAGCGTCTTGAAGGCTGTGCTCTTGATGGCAGGATCCTTCTTCAGCTCAAAGACCATCTCACTTTTCTGGGTGCGCCTGGTTTTCACCACCTTCTCTCCTTATCCCTTCAACTTTCCTGAGGAGTTCAGCGTACGTTGGTCCTCTTTTTACCTCCACAATTAGAGCATTGCCTTTACTATGCTCCAGACGAAGCCTAAGCATCTGTTTCTCTTCTCTTCTGAATTATTCACTTACTGCTGATTTTTCTTCCTTTTACCTTTCTGGTTGCCAACAGTGCGCCATTCACTGCCATCACCTTCCTCCTCGTCGTTTTTGAGCTTTTCTCACATGCTCTCTCCAGTGCTAGTCCTGCTTCACTTTGCGTCTCGATTTCGTCGATGCAAGCACGGCTGATTTGACACGCGTCACCATTCTCTTCACGCGTCACCGTCTGTCTGTCTGTCTGTCTGTCTGTCTGTCTGTCTGTCTGTCTGTCTGTCTGTCTGTCTGTCTGTCTGTCTGTCTGTCTGTCTGTCTGTCTGTCTGTCTGTCTGTCTGTCTGTCTGTCTGTCTGTCTGTCTGTCTGTCTGTCTGTCTGTCTGTCTGTCTGTCTGTCTGTCTGTCTGTCTGTCTGTCTGTCTGTCTGTCTGTCTGTCTGTCTGTCTGTCTGTCTGTCTGTCTGTCTGTCTGTCTGTCTGTCTGTCTGTCTGTCTGTCTGTCTGTCTGTCTGTCTGTCTGTCTGTCTGTCTGTCTGTCTGTCTGTCTGTCTGTCTGTCTGTCTGTCTGTCTGTCTGTCTGTCTGTCTGTCTGTCTGTCTGTCTGTCTGTCTGTCTGTCTGTCTGTCTGTCTGTCTGTCTGTCTGTCTGTCTGTCTGTCTGTCTGTCTGTCTGTCTGTCTGTCTGTCCTGTCTGTCTGTCTGTCTGTCTGTCTGTCTGTCTGTCTGTCTGTCTGTCTGTCTGTCTGTCTGTCTGTCTGTCTGTCTGTCTGTCTGTCTGTCTGTCTGTCTGTCTGTCTGTCTGTCTGTCTGTCTGTCTGTCTGTCTGTCTGTCTGTCTGTCTGTCTGTCTGTCTGTCTGTCTGTCTGTCTGTCTGTCTGTCTGTCTGTCTGTCTGTCTGTCTGTCTGTCTGTCTGTCTGTCTGTCTGTCTGTCTGTCTGTCTGTCTGTCTGTCTGTCTGTCTGTCTGTCTGTCTGTCTGTCTGTCTGTCTGTCTGTCTGTCTGTCTGTCTGTCTGTCTGTCTGTCTGTCTGTCTGTCTGTCTGTCTGTCTGTCTGTCTGTCTGTCTGTCTGTCTGTCTGTCTGTCTGTCTGTCTGTCTGTCTGTCTGTCTGTCTGTCTGTCTGTCTGTCTGTCTGTCTGTCTGTCTGTCTGTCTGTCTGTCTGTCTGTCTGTCTGTCTGTCTGTCTGTCTGTCTGTCTGTCTGTCTGTCTGTCTGTCTGTCTGTCTGTCTGTCTGTCTGTCTGTCTGTCTGTCTGTCTGTCTGTCTGTCTGTCTGTTTGAACCATATAGACTCGAAAACTACTGAACCGATCGGCATGAAAATTTCTATACAAGCGTTTTTGGGCCCGGGAAATGGTTTGATGGTTTGTGACCTCTACACTCTCTGGAAAGGGGGAATTTTAAAACACAAATTTCAGCAAAACTCAAGAACAAATCAAGCAAATTCTTAACATGTTCCCTTGTCTGAAGGGGGGTTGGGGCTCTCATACAAATGAAACCCATAAATCTGTATAATTCTATTCAAGTAAATGGAATCAAATTTGGTGGTTTTTTTAGACAAGGTTTTTTTCTATGGTGATTCGAGACCCCCCTCGGGAAGGGGAAGGGCAGCTCTCATACATATAAAACACAAATTTTAAGCAAATACTAGAATTATAAAGGCAACTGAAACACAAAATGTGTATTTCTCGGGTATAAAACATGTTCTAATAGAAGTTCTAAGTCAAGAAAAGAAGATGCTTGAGCTATTTTCAGTGCAACATTATACTCAAGAAGTTAATACCGTGATTTATGATGCCGAGGGTCAACGGCTGGATGAAAGCTCCTCTCCTTGATCTCGCTGGCGGAAGCCGTTCAGGGACTGAGCTACTATCTGGTCAACTTGACTGGCTGTATGTATATATGTAGATGTGCATGTGTGCATGTATATATGTAAGTATTTATGAATGAGAGAGAATACGAGCGTGATTTTCCAAATCCGGCCCGATATTGGTAAGCAATATTCCCAGTAACTCAATTTTACTTAATTTTAGTTGAACATGAACTATATTGAACACATTTAACCATTCCTCAAATAAAGTATTGAAACTCGCCACATTTTTATCGCTTAGACGACTATGAAGGTTGTTTAGGTTTCCAGCGCTTTCGGCAATAGATGTCAGGATAATTATCAAATATTCAAACAGTTGTAAGACCGTGGTACGCAGAGAGAAGTGGACCTACGACACTCAACATGTTTGGCGAAATGTTGAATGGAAGTGAATAAGCTTATCTCGATGACTGCCCCCTTATATTTTAGACATTCTTCTCTTTTCAGAGAGCGAGTAATGGCGCTATAACCATAAGCTATAAGGAGCTAGGACTATAGTTAATGCTAAAGTCCCAACCGTTTGAAGAGAAATGGAGCATCACTTAACCTTCTTAGACAAGATGCTCCCAACGACCATTTTTGAATACATTTTTGTTCTCTACACCAAACAGGGCATTCTGTTCAACTATTCTCTCCGACTATTAATTTCCTTTTTCTTTTGATATCTACTGAAGGCTAGGTGGGTTCCCCGTGTCTTCTTAAGGTAGATACCAAATCCTCCCTATCACCAACGGTTGTATGGACGTGGACAGGTGAGCGATCGAGGGGTGTCTTTGTGGAGATTATTGCGTGAAAAAACGTATCAGTAACCGTCATCAGGTTTCGTTTCATAGTGGCATGCAATGTCTTCAACGAATTATTCCTCATCGTAGCTCCATCCACGAGGTGTGCAAACGTCAATGCTAATGCTAATGCTAATGCTAACATAATACTCAAGAAGTTAATCTTAGGCTGTGCAAAAGAAAATTACGTTCAAACTGACAGGATACGGCGTAGTTTGAAGATAAAAATATTGTCTATGAAATACTTCTACATAGAAACAAAAACCATGGTAGAAACTAAAGATCCGGGGGTTGAATCAAAACATGAATACAACATAAATTTCGCATTATATTTCCGTCATAATTGTTTATTTCAGATTCATGGGATGTGTTTTAACAATTCGTGAAGACAAAACATAGTCATTCGGTATTTGCATAAAATTTTCAAACTTTGCGCTTAACTCCGTCCATTAGGGTTTGTACAGACTCTTCAGAAATCGTAGAAGCCGTCTTTGTCCAAATTTGCTGGAAGTGTTCGATGTCTTTGATTCCTTGCTTCTTTCCAGAAACCTTCCGCTTCAGCAGAGCCCAATATCTCTCGATTGGTCGTAGCTCTGGGCAATTTGGCGGGTTTGAGGTTTTTTGTACAATTTTCGCTTGATTTGCTTGGACCACTCCATCACAGTTTTGGTATAGTGGCATGATGCCAAATCGAGCCAGAACAAAGGTTTTTCTTAGTGACTTTTGATGAAGGGTAGCAATCGCTTCTGCAGACACTCTTTCTGATAGATCTCCTTGTTGATTGTGCCTGTAGTGATGAAAGATTTACTCTTTTTGCCACACGTGCAAATTGCTTTGGACCCAAGGTATTTTTGGGAAATTTCGATGCCTTCTTCGTTCTGAAATGCTCAGCTGTAGCATTTCTGGCCATAGGAGAATAAAAAGCCAGCCCTGGAAGCTGCTTGAAATCCCCCAGGGCATAAGTCTCATCGTCCATAACAACGCATGAACACTTCGTCAAATGTTCGCAGTAGAAACGTCGAGCCCGTGATTTTGCTGTTTATCGTTGCAATTTGGAACTGTTTTTACTTTATACAACTTAAGTCCCAAACGTTGTTTTGATTTTTGGACAAAACCAGGCGACATCCCTATTTTACGAGCCACCGTTCGAATGGAGAGATTTGGGTTTTTCGTTAATATCCTTTTCACCTTTCGGTCCATGACAGGATCAGCGCGTCCAATGTTTTTGTTCCTTCTAGGTTTCCTCTCCACCGTTAAACGTTCCGAAAATGATTTGAGCACATCGTGAACAGTAGATTTAAGCAAATCCAATGTTTTTGCAAGGTCCCGTATTGACAAGTCAGGATTTGCCGTACGCCCGTACAAAATTCGGTAAAAAGGAAGCTTAGCTGAATATTTTTCCTGTATTTTGTATTAACTGAACTTGAAAAAGAAAAAGAATTTGACTTATTCATAAAAACTATGATCGACTCACACACATTACTGTTTGACCAAATTTTGATCGGAACACCCTTTATAAACAATCATCCATACAACTTCACTATAACTTTGCTTCCATACCATTACTATTTTATAAGAATGGTCGGATCTCGCCATAGATGAATAAATTCAGTCTTTTATTTAATTCCTGAGACCTCTAGACGGGCAAAGACCTCCGATTTACGAATATTTTTCCTGCGCACAACCATTCCACAACCGGACACAAGGACCTCGGGAAACATTTCCATACATTGGGGTGGCTAACCCTCGTGTGTCTTTTCCACATCGTTGGCCCCGACACACGACTCGTCCGAAGGTCTAGCGCGGTCTTCTTCCTTTTTAATTGCAGCAGACGGGCGTCCGTTTACCACTGGAGGCTTTCTGGCACCACATGTGACGCCCGCTCTCGAACGATCATTCCGTTTTCTAAATATGCATCCGAAAACAAGAGGGGTGAAGGAGATTCCTTGACTTTCAGGACTCGTTTTCGGACCGGGATCTTTTCCCCCGCACAACTTTTCTGATTGCATTCTGCTTTCGCCTTGGAAATGCCTAACGATTTTGGGTTCAACGATTTCTCGTTGGCTCAAGGGAAAAAGGAAGAAGCGATTCGATGGGAGAACATACGGTTGATGAGACAAAGGGAATTTTCTCGTTCGATCCAAGGGTGCCATGGGTGTGGACGGTTGGATTTGTTTCCTATAGTCGCTTGAGATTCTTTCACTCAATCAGTTAAAAATTAGTAGTAGTAAAACTGTCAATCGTTTTCTTGTTTACGATAATCAGGTTTGAGTTTTTCTAAGATGGAAACGTATTTAGTCACGCTGGATTGAACTCATTCCCCGTGGAATCGAAAGGTGTCGTGCCGTCTGTTGCCGTTTTGTTCGATTGCGTGCGCGAGGTGCGCGAAACGAAGACGACCCGTGCGGGCGGCGAACGATTTCGAATGTCGCTTCACGCAATCCTCCCGCCCCGCACTTCACCATCAAGAGGAAAAAGGAAATGCATTATTTTGCGGAAGTGCATTGCACAGGAGAGAACTGGCACTGATGTTAATAAAATAGGTAACGCGTGCCGGCTGTCATGCGAAGTGCTTTGTGTGTGCTCAGTAAATGAGTCGGTGGTTTTTCGATTCGGTCGGAAGACTGCTGTTTGTTTTCTTTTTTTATTCCGTCAGATGTCGGATGAATCTCGTGCGTAAATTTGGTGTGTTAATTTAATTTTATGTTCTTTGTAGCATTTTGATCTACATTAAAAAAAACGCATCCGCAGAAAAGTAAAATCTATGATGACAGCAATGTTTTTACTGAAACGCCTCGTGGGACTCTATTCCCCATTTTGAAAAAGTCCTGCGCCAACATGCCACTTCAAATCACACAAATGACATCTCGTTTTCTTATCGGTGAGTTTGTATCTTCGCTCGCAGCAATTATCTCATTACAAACGACAGACGAATGGTTCTGCAGCATGCAAACCGATCTGCAACGGCCAAGTCGCTAACGGAAGGATCATCACCAACAGCTTTCGTCACGTGTGTGTGTGTGTGTGTGTGTGTGTGTGTGTGTGTTTGTGCTCTCATGCATTCGGGCACGAGACCAAAGGAGTTAAAAATCACCTTTCCCATTTGGACACAACGAAATTCGTATGTTTAAGAGCGGCTGTGCGTAAATCTTCTTTCCTTGTGGCGAAAAGCAAGAGTGCAAACGGCAGCAACAGCATCACCAATAACGCAAAATTAAGGCAGGTGCAGCGTGCGAGAGGTGCAACTGTCTTTTCGCAAGAAAAGGGAGGGGGCTGCATCGGAGGATCGCGATCGCTCGGGTAAGGAAAATCTTTAATTTATCTACTGAGCCAGAAAATTGCACGCACATGCGCGGATTCGGTGGTTAAAATTATGGCATTATAAATTAGAGCCCGAGCCCGAGCGTTCTGAAGTGTTGGGCGAGACTACAGCAACGGTGATTGTAGTAATTAATTCGAGGTGAGAGAAGCTTTTGATTTTTCGATTTATCGTGCTTCGACCACCATTCCCAGCAGGAATCAACCTTTGACATTCCTTTTTTTTAATACTGAACTTTCCATTTTTTCTTGAAACGAACGGAAAAATGAAAGACGGTCAAGTAGATTTCAAAAAACGTCTTGACTTGTTGATCTTTTTTTGTCTAATGAATTAGTGTCCTGAAAGTCTAGTTTGACGGCGACCTACTATTAATAAACATTAACACATCCCGATTGTCGTGACATTTCCGTCGATATCATTACACTGAAGTTGACGAGTTCCCATTTCCAGGGTAAGGAAGTACCCATTTTAAGATAATATGTGGAGCTGAGAAATAATGTCAATTGAAGATGATCTGTACTTTTCCACCTTTTTTTTGTTGAGAAACAATTAAGAATCTAAGCATTCCTAGTCCTGTCATGAATGTATCCTGGAAATCTAATAAAACTTTCATTTTATTGTCAACCACCAACCAGTACAGGTGTTCAATTAGTTTGCTCTGCTAATAGGTTATGGGCCCAGTCCGACCTAAACCTTAGGGCGTGATTCAAAAATGACGTCCACTCTTTAGGGGGGGAGGGGGTATTAAATTTTTGACAATATGTGACAGGGGGGGAGGGGGGTTATAAAAATGTGACATCCAAAAATTTTGCATTTGGTAATCTAAATTTGTCAGCGTTAATACGAAAACAAAGGCGTCGAAAAGTTTGAGTGTACGGTAAATGAAAATACACATTTTACTTAGTTGTATGAGTGCATAAAATTTATTTACGGCTTTATTTACGGACATGTTCTTATCGTCAATGAGCACGAACCGCACGAACTGTTCTTCATTCTGAAACTTCGTTGAAGTTTGATTTTGTTGAAAATCCTATTGTGTTGTATTTTGTCGTGTATAACCGCTGTGCAATTAACAAGCCAACCGTGGTGTGTGAATACTGGCGAGATATAAAAAACGAATCCTATTGTGAAGAACTTTTCAAATCGAAAATCAGCACCTTGAAAACGGAAGCTTCGAAACCGAAAGATATACTAAAGGTTTTTAAGCCAGCAGACCTTCTGTTGCGTATGTTTTTCGTCTAATGTAACTGTCTATTCTTCAATATTTGTGCTGAACTGTAGATATCAACTTTAAGTTAACATTATTTTAAATAAATTCAACTTTTACTTACAATTTTAATGTGTTTTAATTAATAATAGAATTTAAGCTATCTGATCTAAATTTTAACGTGTTTGTAGTGTTACTTTGTGGTCGCTTTTATTCGCTAGAGGTATTGTGTAGACAGACAATAGAAACAACTGTCAAAGTTATGTGGTAGCGTTAGTGCTCAAGGCGGTTGATTTCAAATCGACCCAGTTGGCTTTGGGATGGTACTGAACGACCTGGCCTCTGTCTCTGACAATGACCCATTAGCTTCTGCACAGTGGTACTTCCCACCATTTTGACCACTTTTGGCCAATCTTGTTAAAAATTTTGGATGTCGTCCGCTGGTTTTATGAATTTTCGAAGCTTTGCTTTGGTTAAATCTAATCTAATCTAATCTAATCTAATCTAATACACACGCAGCCAGTACGAGAAAGCATCCTGGAAATAATTAGGTTAGATAACGCCCAATTATTTTTTTTGTCAATATTGATGCTTGCAGCATATCAAAGACATGATACAAGCGTCAAAGCGGCCAGGCCTACTGCGTTGCATTTACCTCAAAAGATGATTCTGTAAAATGAGTTGGATTCAAATGAATAGATTTGAACCACAACGCATTTTAGGAATCTACAGGGGAAGAAGGATGCGTGGACATACCGTACCATACGCTCCGAGGTAAGAATAATAAAATAATATTCAAATAAAAAATGAAAATCCAAATAATGAAAGAAGAATATGGTAATGATAATGATGAAAATGGAAAATCAATATGCTATGTTATATAGAATATAAGAGAAGGTTTATTAAAATGTAAAATGAAAATAATTATTACACAAGTCTGCAGATTGCTGTCCTGCTTCAATTGTAGAAGGATTTGCGCATCTATTATGAACCTAAAAGCTTAGGCAATGTATCAATGCCACGATTATTTTTTCGAAACATGCAAACTCCATGGATAACCTGAAATTTAATATAAAGAATAGTATGCTACACCATGCAAAAAATGAGACAGAAAAAGAACCGTCCCGAGCACCCGACGATGACTACAGTTGATGCTGGTTTCCTCAACCTAAACATGAATTTATGTATATGAAAACCTGTATGTATTCATACAATAATATCTCTCATCAAGAATATATAAATATGTGAAACGAAAATACACTTAAATGTATATAAGAGTTGTGACTTCAAGAAAATTCAATATGATTAGAAGTAATATACAATCACTATGATGAAAATAATACGATGTTATAATGAAATAATAAATAATATACATTCTTTTCTAAAGTATAACATATGTATGTACAAAATAAAACCGACATCCACTGGATTGCCACTGAAATATAAAATCAGGTATGCTTCATCATAGACAAAACCTCAATCAAAAGACGCAAAAGATATTCCCTTCTGAAGCTTTGTTGCTCTTTTAAACCCCTTCTCTACACTCCCCCAGTCACACTCCAAGGACTGCAGTGTAAGCGAACGAAGATCCCGGCCCGATGACTCCTGAAACAAACGGCCTATACAATCACGAAACCACCAAACAAATTTATTTAAATTTAATCTCATACTGCCCCGCGGTCGCTTGTCAATCCTCCACGAAAACAGCAACCGGAATTCAGAAGTGCAATCCACATGTTCATGCTGAAATGCCCAAAAACCAATTGAGCCCCTAATCGATCTTCATGCTCCTAAGCAAAACGGTTTCGGAACGCAAAGATGACTCCAAGGCGCACCGCAACCATGAATCAAAATAGAACAGAGAACACACAACATGACTAAAAGGTACATGATCCTCAGTCGCAAGCCCTCATGCCTCCCTCGTCCCCACCTCGCTTATTGGAACTTTTGAAGACCGGAGACAAGATCGCAGCCTGCTTCCCGGTTGTAAACACACCATTTGAAGCCCTCAATAAATGTATGTGCGATTAACGAATTATCTCCACTACACAACATTCGCTACGGGAACTATCACTATTCTGGTATCAATAATATTAGAAGTACTTAGCTTAATTCCATCTGATCCCGTATCCGATCCAAAAAGTCCGAACGGCAACCATCAACGAGCAATACACATCATCACCACCAGCTGAAGAATGCACGGGTAGCGTTTACTCCACACTGCCACAATCGCTCCTCTGTCCGCGATGCTTTTCCTGGTGGAGACAAAATGGAATCGTCCGACTTCCGTTTCTTGCAGGTTTCCACAAATAGAGAGCGTTAAGTGAACAAATTCACTATACACTTTGTAAAATCTTATATTAAATTAAAAATAAAACGTGACAAAATGACGAGGAAAAATGTTTCACGTCATGCTTCGAGCACCGCATACTACGATCTTTCAAGCTTTGCTTTGGTTAAAACCCAAAAAGTCTCGATTGGCCGTGACTCCGTGCAGTTCGGCGGATTCATGTCTTTCGGCACGAAACATACATTTTGACTTTTGTACCATTCTAAAGTGTTCTTTGCGTAATGACATGATGCCAAATCAGGCCAAAACACTATTTGACTTTCGTGCTGCCTGATCATCGGCAATAATCGCTTGTGGAGACATTCCTTAACGTATTTCTGAGTGTTCATCGTCTCCGTTGTGATGTACAAACTAGATGTTTTACCTCACTCGCATAAGGAGTGTATCGAAAAGTAGTTATAAACATTCGATGCGTTATTACGCATAAACTACTGTATATATTTTTAGCGTGTAAGCGCCATTTGCTTTGTTTACATGTCAAAAATAATTATTCGGTTCATTCATTTCCGTTGATAAAGTTGTATTCAAAATGTCGCGAATTGAATTTGAGACTAAAAAGAAAATTCTGCACACTTGGTGCACCGAAAAGGGTGTTACTTACAACCAGATTGCGAAAAGAGTAAATGTTCACCCGGCAAACGCATCATCGAAAAGTTTGGTAAGGAGTGCTCCCTCAAGGATTTACCAAGAAGTGGCCGGAAACCCGGCTCCAGCAACCCCGATTTGGACCAAAAAGTTGTGGATTATATTCAACGGAACAAATCTGCCTCTACTCGCGATCTAGCCAAGAAGTTCAGGACCAGCATCGGAATGATTCAACGAATCAAGCGCAGGAATGACTTGAAGACGTACAAAAAGCAGAAAGTGCCCAAACAAACTCCGGAACAAAAGTCTCGTGCCAAAACCAGGGCTCGAAAGCTGTACAGCTGCATTTTGGACAATGTCGACCAGTGCATTTTGATGGATGACGAAACATACGTTAAAGAAGATTCAAGAACGCTACCGGGGCCGCAGTTTTATACTAAATCTGTTGGGGAACGTGTGCCAACCGCAGATACGACTGTTGCGATGGAGAAATTCGGTCAGAAGGTGCTCATTTGGCAAGCTATTTGCACATGTGGCTTGCGTTCTTCAATTTTCTATACAAAAGGAACTATAAATGCTGAGATTTATCAAAAGGAATGTTTGAAGAACAGGTTGCTACCATTGTATAGAAAGCACCAGTCCCCTCCTCTCTTCTGGCCAGATTTGGCATCGGCACATTACGCCAAATACACTCTACAGTGGCTGACGGAGAATAACATCAAGTTCGTAGAAAAAGACATCAACCCACCAAACTGTCCCCAGTTGCGACCGATCGAACGCTATTGGGCAATAGTCAAGCGTATATTTAAGAAGGATGGTACAGTGTCCCAAAACATGACCGATTTTAAGAAAAATTGGGCAGCGGCATCCAGGAAGTGCACAAAGGTCACTGTGCAGAATTTGATGGCAGGTGTCAAATCAAAGGTACGGGCATTCTACAGAAATGAACATGATGACTAGTTTTTCCGTTTGGATCTTTTGTAAACATGTTAAGCTATAATAAACTGAAATAGTATGTTAATTTTAACCATGTTTTCATGCCTATTTTATTATTTGGAAGTTTATAACTACTTTTCGATACACTCCTTATTGCCTGCCAAACCATAACCTTCTTACGGAATTTTTCGGTAAAAATTGCCTTCTCCGTTTCGGGGATGTCTTTGTCTTCGCTTACAGTATAGAATTGTGGTCTGGAAAGCGTTTTGTAATCTAGTTTCACATACGTTTCATCGTCCATTATTATACACCCAGAATTTCTACACAATAACGAATCGTAGAGTTTGCGTAGAGTTGTCATGGTTTCACGGACGCGGCCTGTTTTGGGTTCCTTTTGGGTTTTTTTTTGCTTCCGGTATGTTTTTAGCCCAAGTCTTTCTTTGGTACGCATGACGTTACTCGACGAGGTCCCTAGTTTTTTCGCAACATCCCGAGCGGAAGTCGCTGGTTTTTGCTTGTAGGCATCCCAGATCTTTTTATCGATATCCGGACTAACAGGACCGGATTTTCGACCACATCTTCAAACGTACACTGTCTTCTATATTTTCGAATCGCAGATCGTACCGCTCCGCCGTTTACACCCTCTTCCTTGGCCAATTTTCTCAAGGAGAGTCCGCTCACAGTGCACCATTTGTGCACGATACTTTTTCGTTGTTCCGGAGTAAGACCGCGCATTTTGATAGGTAACACAAAACTGAGCACTTTTTTTATGCTATGTTATTCAGAAATGTGCAAACAAAAGGACGCAGCCAAAACATGTTGAAATATTTCATCATATTCAAAATGACCGCTAAAATAAGGTGCGCTTATATTTTCTGGAACAGTCGTTAGTCGCTGAAGACGTTGGTCGATCTTGGTCAGCATGAAGCGTCAGCTGGGCAGAGAGGTGACGTTAAGAATTTGGAGTAAGATGAACATCTTTTATAGCAACAACAGCATTGTTAAAAATAAATACGTACGCGAACAAACTTTTCAGTTAGCATATTCTATTTTGAAAGTAACAAAAATATCATAAATCTTGAAATCTGGATTTTATAGAATATGGGACAGTGCTTAAGGATGAGGGAGATTGCGGTCAGGAAGAACCTGCTACTTTAAAAAAGTTTATAATTAAGGAATCGAAAAGTGCTTGAAATTTTCTTGGCAATAAAAAGTATGATCTAGATAAAGTGTTGCACACAATTTCAACGTTGAGAGAAACGGTCGGGAACTTTGAATAAAGCACCATCCTTTGCGAAAAAAAAATCAATCGATTTATTATCAACAAGAAAATTTGATTCTAGTCCTGTATGGAAATTTCAAAATAGGATATTCTCTCTCTTTTGAGGTATGAAAAAATTTATGAAATTTTTTACAATTTTGCTAACTGTGATTTAAAAAACTTATTCAAGAACTGATCGTCTTAAGAAAACATTCTTGTGGTGGAAAGTGCTTTAAATTATCTCAGCAAGCTGAAAAATGATGCAATGGCATATTTTTTACACAAAAGTTTCTAGGGCTCAGGAGAATCGAAAAATAACATCGTCTATACCAAAATTGCCCACAAAATTGAAATATTGATTTCTTGAAACCCATGTCAAGGTGGGATCATTTCTTGAGCTCCCGGTATGAGAATTTCGGTGGAATTTCCCACACTGTTCAAGGTAAATCCTGAAAATCCTTGATATATTTGAAAACAAAATACTCACCGCTTTCAAATTGTATGGTTCTAAAAATAAAATTTTGCAATCATAAACAATTATTTCTATTGGAATATTCATGATTCTATTTCTTTTTCACTTTCTGATCATATTCTTTTTTGGAGTTATGAGTAATTTCAAGATTTTTCTGAACTTTTTTCTACGAGTCATGAAGTTTTGCGCATCTTCTATACAAGAAAAATTATGTAGATTTCTTTATAATTGTCCATATCTCGAAAATGGATACCATATTTTCCATATCTCGAGAATGGATCCAATATCGATATATCAAAATTTTCAATCGCAAAAAAGTTGGTTTGAATTTTTTCGTCATACAAACGATATTTTTCTGGTTGTTCCGAACAATTTTCCTGAACCGTGAAATAACGTTGTGTAAAATATCTTTCCAGACCATTTTTTCTATCGATTAGAAAATTTCAAGCACTTTTTACAACTCAATTTATGTTTTACAAAGTTTGCACTGCAAAATTATTCACCTGAGCTGAACTGCGATCAGTCACTGGTGTTTAAATCAGATTTTGCCCGATTATTGGGTAACTTTTGCTCAAAAATCTGTTACTTATGCACAAAAGTGAGGAAAAAAACAGGTTTCCATATTCGACCTGGGGTTATCTCGTAGATGTGTAAGTGCATTTTAGAGTGTGGTTCATGAGTAATGAATTTTTAAAGTAAGTATTGTTGGAAAAATTAAAAATGTTATAAACTCAACTAAAACTCCCCATTTCTTAAATTTTATCCATTGTAATCTAGTTAGTTCGATGGTTGGGAAGATGTTAATGTAAACCACTCATACCGATGTGGTCTAGAGAAAAAGCTACGAATCACCATATTTTAATAAAGCTTTGTTTTTGAATCTTCAAAAACTATCGCAACTTTAATATTTATCAAGAGTAATATAAATATACAATGAAATTATTAATTGAATAGGCATTTCTGAATCATATTCAGTCAAGTTTTTCTTCTACTTTTCAACTAAGATTATTTTAAATTCAAAACTGAAATGTTTCTTAAGTGAGTGCAGTTTAAAAAAAAATATTTAAAAACAACGTTTTTTGCAGAAGAAAAAATGTCATATGATAAGTTTTGTCCATCTTTTACGAATATCTTGATTTATCTCTGCCAGTTATTTCCATCAAAACACACTTCCCTTATCCGTGGACATAAGAACTTTACTCATGTAATTATGTAAATGATTCAATTTGAACTAAAATACACGTTGTTATTGAAATCGATAAAACCAATATGCTTATATTCTTTTTTTCAGAAGTGTGACATCCAACGGGGGGGGGGGTAATCATATTTGTGACAAAATGTGACAGGGGGGGGGGGGCGGGGTTTAAAAACCTGAAATTTGATGGACGTCATTTTTGAATCATAGTTTTTTTTTTCTGGAAGCTGTTCAAGACAAGTCGTCCAGATGGGTGATGGTGAAAAGTTCCTGCGAATCAAGCCTTTCGATGGTACGAATTTCAATAACTGGCGATTCCGGATTCTGGCGTTTCTGGAGCAGTTAGAAGTTGTACACTGTGTCGAGAAGGAAGCTAGCGAGAAAGATTTCTAGGAAATCCTGGAGACGGATGCGGCTGCAGTCAAGCAAGAAAAAGAGCAGAAAAAGGCAAAGCGGAAGAAGGAAAACAACAAGTGCCGGTCGGTGCTCATTGGTGCTGTTGCAGATAGTCACATTGAATATATCAAGGACAAGAAGACTCCGAAAGAAATTTGGGATGTGCTGTACGAAGTTTTTGAGCGAAAAAGTATCACGAATCGATTCATACTCAAGCGGAAGCTGCTAGAGATGAAGAATGACGATCGAATGAATCTCGAAGCTCATTTTCTTCGATTTGACCAGCTGGTTCGAGAACTGAAGTCAACCGGTGCGACAATGGACGAAGAGGATGTTGTGTGCCATCTCATGCTGACCATGCTGGTCTCGTATGACTCTGTGAACACGGCATTGGAAGCAGTATCCGAGAAGCTGACATTAGCATTCACCAAAGGGAAGTATCTGGACATCGAGTCGAAGCGAAAAGGACGAAAAGCATCACCAAGCCGTGAGTCAGATGAAGTTGCGTTTGCTGGAAAATCTGGAAAATTCAGACTAAAATGCTTTGGTTGTGGCAAGATTGGCCACAAACGAGCAGACTGTCGGGAATCGGGATCTCGCCAGGACGCTGAAACGACGAAGGATAAGAAAAACTCAAGATCTGGAGATTTTGCGAAGATGGTCTCGTTTGTTGCGGGTTCTATGGCTGCTGAAAAGAAATTATGGTATCTTGACAGCGGTGCTTCATGCATATGCATATGCATGCATATGGTCCATGTGCAACCAAAAGGAGCTGTTTGAAGATTTGGAGATGCTGAAGGAACCTATCGTCATAGCAACAGCAAAGAAGGGAGTAAATCTTATCGCGAAGTACAGGGGCAGAATCAATGTCTTCTCTAACGTCGGAGGAAGGAAAATCTTGATACGTATCGAAGATGTCCTATTTGTTCCGGAACTGGCTTTGAATCTAATGTCTCTTCGAAGATTGGAAAATTCTGGCCAGAAGGTCTTTTTTCACAAAGGAAAGGTAGCAGTTGAAGACGAGGACAATGACGTCGTGGCTACCGGGAAACAAACTGGCGTACTGTACGTTATGGATGTCGAGTACGTAGCAACGGAGAACAGTGTCATGGTGACAGGCAGAGTTAGCAAGCAACTGGAGGTTTGGCATCAACGGTTTGGTCACCTTGGACATGGCAATTTGTTGAAGCTTGTTAGAAACCAGATGGTCGATGGAGTGGAGCTGAAGAATGCTGATGGAAACAACACCGAAGATATTGTCTGCGAACCAAGTCTGGCTGCGAAGCAAACACGAGAACCGTTCGAATCCCTGGACGGAAAACGTACGTTGCGTCCGTTGGAGTTGGTGCACAGTGACATCTGTGGCCCCATATTCGCCTGTATCAGTGGATGGAATGGAATATTTCATCAGATTCATCGATGACTTCACACACATGACCGTGGTGTACCTAATGAAATCGAAAGACGAAGCAATGGACTACCTGATGGCTTATGAAGCAATGGCGAGCGCGCATTTCGGAATGAAGATATCCCGTTTGAGGTGCGATAACGGCGGAGAGTATGGAAGCAAGCAATTGAAGGCGTTCTGTAGACAGAAAGGCATCCGACTTGAAATTACAGTTCCATATACGCCGCAACAGAATGGCGTTAGTGAACGCATGAACCGAACCATTGTTGAGAAGGAATATCAGGACAAATCTAGAGACAACTTCAGCACAGTCAGTATTTTGATTTAGAGCTAACGTAAGAGCTGCAATACACTCATACAAACGAAACGGTTTCTAAGAACCATAGGTGTTGTGTCCAATCTCACGTCGCGTTATCATGAGTGAACTTCAGCACAGATTATCAGAGAACTTCAGGGACGTGCTTCATAGAACTTCAGAAAAATTCTGTAAATATCCGAGCACTTTACTTTAAGGCGATCTTACCTCGTTCACTATCAGACACACCAAAGGGAAGATGCTTGGCCATGAATCTATGCCTACTGCGATAGTGATGTGCCAAGGGTATGCGTGCAAGGTACACCGTGTCCAATATAGTCTCATAAAAAATAAAACTCTATTTATTTCAAATCGATATTCCAGATTTTATTGATAACTTCACCCATTATATTGCAATATAATACTTATCAACTACAGCATATGTTTTGGAATAACACCGCCGTTAACCTTCTTGACCAACTCCAGACGTTTCGAGAAACCATCACAGGCGGCATTCGGCGGCATCGGTATTTCGTCCCAAATTCGATTGATTACAGTTTTGAATTGGTTCATATTAGACGCCCTGTGGTCATATTCCTATCACTCTCTAGAACAGTTCTCGAAGAGAGAGCCCAAAATCTGTCGTTCTGGACAATGCGGGATTGTTGCAAGACGAATAACTTTTCGTCGGAAAAGATAAAATCTTCCCCACCGTGCCGCGACAAAAGCAGACTTGCTCTTTCGAGTCGTTTCTGTTTGGAAGGTTCCGAAACTCCGTGAAGCTTACGTTTCTTGAAAGCTTGGAATCCGAGGTCATTTTGCAGTATATTGTGCATTGACGATCTCGAAACATTCAGATCTGCGGCCATTTTACGTACAGAGCGCTGTGATTTTCGTCTAATCCGTACCCTGACCACTTTAACAACTCGTGCAGTCCGCACCGTACGAGTACGACCGGATCTCTTCCGGTCATCCAACGAGCAGGTGTCACGGTACCTTCGGATGGTTTGGTACACAAAATCACCCTTTACTCCGAGGTTTTTCATATTTCTGAAAATATCGGACAATCACAAAAACAAAAACATAACCTTAAAGCATTTGCATAACCATAGTGCAAAATACACCAACACATACGTGTAGCATGTTGAGAAGTTGCACGACATCAATGCAAGGAAAAAGTGTACGATAATGTATTGGACACGGTGTAGATTATACAGGGCGCGGCAGAAAATAATGCGAAAATGTTCAAACTTGAGTATTGGGTTAATTCGTGTAGCTAGTGACTAATTTCTGTCGAAAGTGTATTTGTTTATGTTTACTTTTAAGTGCTACATCCAAACATTCTATTTGTTTTATTGCAAATTCGTCAAAATGTTCGTCAAAAAAAGTGATCACCAGTTTTTTGATCGCCCAGAAGATGCCGAAAGACATTGCCAAAGTGGTAGGGTGCCATTTGGCAACAGTTTTCCGCATAAAAAAGTCCCTACAGGATGGTCCTAAGCAGCGGAAGCCGGGAAGCAGACATCCGCGCTTTGCACGCAATCCGGTGCGTTCCATAAGAAAAATTGCAAAGGAAGCCAAAATCCATGCGGAGAATCATCAAAGAAGTCCTGCATGCATCTTCCAGAGCCAGAGTAAAACGCCACTTGATTAAGGATCGGGTCAAGGAACTACGAGAGGCTCGTTCCAAGAAATTGCTTTCCTTGTTGAAGAAGGAAAAAATGATAATCCTGTTCTCCGACGAAAAGCTTTTCAGCATCGATGCTGTGGCCAACAGCCGCACGGACCCGTTCATTTCACCGCAGAAAATGGAGAACGTTCCGGAAAAAGTGAAATTCAAATTTCAAACCAAACATTCGGCTGGTGTCATGATGTTTGGCTTGGTGGCGTTCAACGGTTTGAAAATGCCCCTGTTTTCATTGATGTTGTAGTTATAATAAATACCGAAGTGTATATCGGTATTTTAAAGGACCAAGTGCTTCCCTGGGTGAAGGCCAATTTCTCCGAGGACCGAAACGTTGTCCTACAGTAGGATAGAGCGCCGTGTCACACGTCCAATCGAACCCAACAATGGTTGAACGATAACATGAAGTTTTGGCCGAAAGATTTGTAGCCCCCTAGCAGTCCAGATCTTAATCCGTTGGATTATTCGATTTGGGCATATGTTGAAGCAAACATCACACCCTAGTGTGAAAACCCTGAAGTCAACCATAACAAGCACATGGCAGTCAATGTCGGAGGACTACGTCCGAAAGGCATGCTGTGGCTTCCGGCGTCGGCTCGAGGATGTTTTTAATAAAAATGGAGGACGCATTGAATAAATTTGTTTAAAAGGACTTTATAAAGATAACTGCACTCGAAAACGTTGATATTATTGCTTGAATTAGTTGAAAATCGGATTTGAAAGAAATAGAACAAATTTTCGCATTATTTTCTGCCACACCCTGTACTATTACTAATACCACATCTCGGATGTCTTGACGTTTCCGTCGATATCATTACACTAAAATTGACGAGTTCCCATTTCCAGGGTAAGGAAGTAAATACCCATTTTATGATAATATGTGAAGCTGAGAAATAATGTCAATTAGAGAATTTTTTTTTGTTTATTATAGAGGTTTTATACCGGACGGGTTCATTCGCCTCTTTAAAATTAGTTCAGATTACATAACAATTTCAAATTCTGTTAAATAATTCACATTTCCGTAAGAAAATAATAATTCTAAATTCCTCATTATCTATGTTGCTGGGCGCTACTTCAATGGTGTTATTAATGTTGATTTCTTTCCGGGTAATGTCGTATTTGATGCAATTAAGTATAACGTGATCTATGGTTAGTTCAGTTTGGCAAATATCACATATTGACGATACGTTTCTCAGTCGTTGTTTTAATTCTCTGTAGAAATGTTGAGCGGTGCACTGAAAATTTATTATCATAAATTAGCTTTACTCGTTTTGTAAACATGTACTTCCCAAGTAACACCAAAAACATCTTTTTGGTCAGTTATCTTGAAATTTTGTTATGAAAGAGTATTAAGAACGGAATGAAAAACATCTTTTGTCAATTACAAGCTGAGAGGATGTTTTCGCAAAACATTTGTTTTATAAGTCACTCATGTATTTTTCTAGAAAATGTGACTTAATTCTCGACTCAAATATGACCAAAACAGCGCAATTAACAGATCTTGTTATAACATCTTTAAGGTCACGTAAGTAGTTTTAAAGATGCACTGCATAACATGCTTTTGACAAAACGATGTCTTATCTAGGTAGTTTATAGCATCACAATACCTAATAGGTTATAATCAAGTTATTAATAAGTGAAACTAAATGCAGAAAAACACGAACACAACAATTTAATCCAACAAGTGTCAAACTAGCAGATATACACTAAGGTTTTTTTTAACACGGGGGATACGTACCGTGTAAAAAAACCGCGTTAATTCCGAAATCCGTGCAACAAAAACCGTGCTAATTCCGAAAAACCGAGTAAAAAAAAAACCTTAGTGTATATACAGACTGGATTTGACAGTAATATTTGTTATGAGTATGATGAATCTGTTTATAAATTCCCATTTTTTTTTTAATTTTTCATGTCAATTGAAAAGCAGACCTAGCCCATTTGCGAAATATCTTCTTAAAAACGGTTACAGAATTGATCTAAGGAGTGTATCGAAAAGTAGTTATAAACATTCGATGCGTTATTACGCATAAACTACTGTATATATTTTTAGCGTGTAAGCGCCATTTGCTTTGTTTACATGTCAAAAATGATTATTCGGTTCATTCATTTCCGTTGATAAAGTTGTATTCAAAATGTCGCGAATTGAATTTGAGACTAAAAAGAAAATCCTGCACACTTGGTGCACCGAAAAGGGTGTTACTTACAACCAGATTGCGAAAAGAGTAAATGTTCACCCGGCAAGTGTAAAACGCATCATCGAAAAGTTTGGTAAGGAGTGCTCCCTCAAGGATTTACCAAGAAGTGGCCGGAAACCCGGCTCCAGCAACCCCGATTTGGACCAAAAAGTTGTGGATTATATTCAACGGAACAAATCTGCCTCTACTCGCGATCTAGCCAAGAAGTTCAGGACTAGCATCGGAATGATTCAACGAATCAAGCGCAGGAATGACTTGAAGACGTACAAAAAGCAGAAAGTGCCCAAACAAACTCCGGAACAAAAAGTCTCGTGCCAAAACCAGGGCTCGAAAGCTGTACAGCTGCATTTTGGACAATGTCGACCAGTGCATTTTGATGGATGACGAAACATACGTTAAAGAAGATTCAAGAACGCTACCGGGGCCGCAGTTTTATACTAAATCTGTTGGGGAACGTGTGCCAACCGCAGATACGACTGTTGCGATGGAGAAATTCGGTCAGAAGGTGCTCATTTGGCAAGCTATTTGCACATGTGGCTTGCGTTCTTCAATTTTCTATACAAAAGGAACTATAAATGCTGAGATTTATCAAAAGGAATGTTTGAAGAACAGGTTGCTACCATTGTATAGAAAGCACCAGTCCCCTCCTCTCTTCTGGCCAGATTTGGCATCGGCACATTACGCCAAATCCACTCTACAGTGGCTGACGGAGAATAACATCAAGTTCGTAGAAAAAGACATCAACCCACCAAACTGTCCCCAGTTGCGACCGATCGAACGCTATTGGGCAATAGTCAAGCGTATATTTAAGAAGGATGGTACAGTGTCCCAAAACATGACCGATTTTAAGAAAAATTGGGCAGCGGCATCCAGGAAGTGCACAAAGGTCACTGTGCAGAATTTGATGGCAGGTGTCAAATCAAAGGTACGGGCATTCTACAGAAATGAACATGATGACTAGTTTTTCCGTTTGGATCTTTTGTAAACATGTTAAGCTATAATAAACTGAAATAGTATGTTAATTTTAACCATGTTTTCATGCCTATTTTATTATTTGGAAGTTTATAACTACTTTTCGATACACTCCTTAAATACAAGAGAAAAAAAACTTTTCGAAACTATAGCATGCAACAAGAATCAGCATCAGCAGTTGATTCATTGTGATGGTTCACAAGAAACGTCATTTTTTCTAAAATTTCTGGATCCAAATTTCACTAAAAAGATGCTCTAATATGGTTATTATGGTGTTATAATAACTAACTCAAATAATTTGCAATCGAATATCATGAGTATGTTATTAGACAGCTCTCAAGATGTACACTGATAGGCAAAATAAATTGCCCACCTCATAGTTTTTTCAATTTCTCTCATTAACTTGGTTCAAATTAAAGTAAACACACTGTATTTTTTTTTTTATCTTATTTTTTATATTCTTTTTAAGTTTCACTTATGGAATACTGAAAAAAGGAGTTTTACTTGAAGAAAAAAAAATCAATTTGCGTTGAAAAAAACAGGGACAAAATAAAGTGCCCACTTCATTTAGGCTACAGAAAACATAAATTAAAGTAAAATAAAAGCATTTCAATAATTGATGTGTCCTCCTTTGGCCTTCAGGACCCCCTGAAGGCGCTTCGACATGCTCTCGACCAGGTTCTTTAGGTGCTGTGGATCTAGCTCTTCCCAAGCGCGCTCCAGGGATTCAAAATAGTTATTTTTATTGGTAACACCAGTTTTGTCAACCCTGGCATCGAGAATCGCCCACAAATTCTCGATGGGATTGAAGTCCGGGCTTTGTAGAGGCCATTCCAGCGGTTTGATCCGACAAGACCGGAAGAAAGACTTGGTCTTCTTGGCAGTATGCTTCGGGTCGTTGTCCTGCTGGAATACGAACTTTTCTTCAAGGCCCGTCTGGATCAGCGAAACCTCCAGATTTTCTCGCAGGATTTTGACGTAAGAATCTGCCGTCATTATCCCGTCGATTTTCACAATGCTTCCCACTCCACCCCACGAAAAACACCCCAGACCATCACATTTCCTCCTCCATGCTCCATCGTGCCTTGGATGTGGCGCTCCTGAAGCTCCTCTCCCGATCTGCACCCAACACGAACCCGCCGCTTTCGGTTAAACAGCTCGAATTTTGATTCGTCCGTCCAGAGAACCGTTTTCCAGAACTCTAGGGGCTTATCAGCATGCTCCTTAGCAAACTTAAGCCGTTTGGTTTTGTTTGCCTTGCTGATAAATGGGCGCTTCCGGGCAAGTTTGCTATTCAACCCCTGTGCTACGAGACGGCGACGAACAGTTCGACCGGAAACTGATAACTGAAGGGTTTCCTGGATCTCGCGGACAGTTACCTTCGGGTTCTTCTTGACTTCGCGCATGATCTTGGTGTCCGTACTCGCATCAGTTTTCCGCTTCCTGCCTCTGCCAGGGCGATCCACCACTGATCCAAACGTTTTAAGCTTCAGAAGAATTTTGCCAACCGCTCCCTTACTGATACTGTACTTCTTAGCGACAGCCCGGTGCGATTCACCGTTTTGCACATCACGATCGACAAATTTTCGGATACACAAGGGAATTGCTTTCGAAAGCACTGCTTTCTCCATTTTTTTCAACTGAATCAAATGCGATCACGTATACAAATGCACCAGGTTGAGCCGTTTGCTTCAAAACATGTCAAAATATCAAAACATAAACAATCGAGGGGTCTTCCAATGGAAACTTATCGAAAACATATTGATTTTTGAAGTGGGCACTTTATTTTGTCACTGTTTTTTTTTTCAACACAAACTGATTTTGTTTTTCTTTAAGTAACACTCCTTTTATTTCAAGTGAAACTAAAAAAGAATATTAAAAATAAAATAATAAAAAAAAACTACACTGCGTTTACTTTAATTTGAACCAAGTAAATGAGAGAAATTGAAAAAACGGAGAGGTGGGCACTTTATTTTGCCTATCAGTGTATTTGGACGAGATTTTGGACTCAATTACATCTTCACGCCATAGCTGTGTGGGAAATTACAGTGCCGGTTGAAACTATGACTACAATTATCACTTAAAATTTCGAAAACTGCGACTTATTTTGTCGATGATTAAGATGATACACTTTGAGTAGGAGAGAAAACTGCTCGCTAATATAGACATTTTTTTATGTTTAAAAATACTTTTCATCGGCAGTGTAGACCCTGTGTCATAATCCACCATGATGATTTTTGATGATTCCAACAGAGATGCTACAAAATTGCTAAATATGAGAGAATTCTCTGTTGATTTTTAATCTTTAGAACGGCGCATAAATTATGCAAGAGTAAAACCTAAAGTTGCACCATTAAAGCTGCCTCGCATATAATATTTTGTTAAGCGTTTTTATTAACGTTCCTAAGATTTCTGATATTTGTTAAACTATCGATTTGGACAAAAACGTCATTTTTTTACTATGAGTTGTGTATATTCTCCTCATAAACAAACATAATTCTCTCAATCATAACAATCTTTGTTAACTTCTGTGTTTTGATATTTTTTTTACTTTGAAATTACTTGATTATAACCTATTTGTTATTATGATGCTAGAAACTACCAAGATAATCATCATGTTGAAAGCATGTTATTGAAAGCATCTTGAAAACTTATTACAAGTCCTAAATCTGTATCTAAAAACTTCTGATGTGACCTTAAAGATGTTTCAAATAGATCTGTATTGGTCATATAAGATACCCAAACTATGTTATATGTGCTTGAAAGTACATGAGATCATGTTTTAGAGATGAATTTTTGAACATTACATAACAAGTTGTGTTACTTGGGTTTGTACATTGAACAAATGTCTCGTAAATTGTATGAAACATTCATATTGCTTGTCATCTAACAAAATGCTATCATTACACCATCTTTGTACAATGCACAAAATGAATTTCGTGATGACCAGTCAATCGCTGCTTCTCTTCGATCGTACTCATAAGTGTTTATTAGGGTGCCAAAAAAAATCGACTTTTCGAATTTCAAAAACGGGTACTGCTCAAAAGTTTCGTCTCCTCAAAAAAAGTCCCCATGCAAAATTTGAGCTCAATCGGACTTCGTTAAGTGTTGGACCAAAGCGGTCAAAGTTTGACTTTTTTGAAACACGAAAAATTTCCCAAGGGGGGGGTACGTGAAAATTCCGAAATCGATTTTTTGTTTTTGATGCCAAATGTCTTAGAAATGCATGAAACGTCGAGATCTGGTGTTATCTCGAAAAAAAAAATTTTTGAAAAAAATTGACTTTTTGGGACTTAGAAATTTTTTGAGGTGGAGGAGTGAAATGAATTTGATATGGAGGATTTGAATTCAATTGCTGAGATATCCATGGCAATAGTACTGAAACATGTCTTATATCATCGTTGGCAACTGCTAGCATATTATATGTGATATTTCATTAGGGTGTTTCACTTGTTTTGCATTAGGGTGGTCCATTTTATAGAAAAATAAAAAAAAATAAGATAATAGTATCAAAACATCTCTTATATAATCGTAGGCCATTATCAATATTAAATATATGATATTTCATTAGGATGGTTCATTTATTTTCCATTAGGGTGGTCCTTTGAGTTGGAAATAAAAGCAACAAAATATTTCCAGCAAATTTACCAGTCAATATTTTTTGTATAGTTTGAAACCATGATTCTTTTTTGGCATACTACACTTCGTTAAGATATTTTTATTATGTTTTTTTTAATAGTTAACAAAAATGTGCCGTTACCAAAATATGGACAAAAATAAGGAAAAAAACGATTTTTGATGTACCCAAATTATTACAATAGCTTGATAGGCGACTACGAAGTGCAACAAAAGTTTTTTGTTTATCTTTTCTAAAGAGGTTCTTGGCCTTGGACTGCTTCATTTCGAGAAACACAAGTAGGTACGTTATAGGGGATCAAAACAAAAGTACGTTACCTGCCGCTTGCTGTGGTATACACGCTTCGGTAGTGACAACGTCTGCTTCGAATGCTTTTTGTTCTGAAGTGTTATCTACCCAAACAAAATATAAGCTACCCGTAGGCAACGAATACGTCCCAAGCGAGCAGTTTTGAAAGACTGAGTAGGTAATGAAATGGCCACACATTTGGTTTATGAGGAATTGTTATTTTTAGTTTTACTCATTCAGTATTTTTATATTTGAACGAGGAACCGCGGTCTAGTCAACAGTTTTTTGTTTTTCAAAATGGAGGATATTCGGCTAGTTGGAAAATACCTACCTTTGTTCCTCGAATCTTCGAATTTGCCTACATACAACGAAGTTTTCCGGAAATTCATGTTTCATTTGCGAGCAGAGAAGCAAAAGACTAAACCAAGTGCACAATTAACAATACAAGCTTTGAAAGTATCATGGAATAAAAAGCATTTGAACCATTTGCTCGACGACAGGACAGTGCAACATAAAATCTTGCGGTACTACGAAACTTGGAAAATCTTGCAGAAGCGCAAGCTAAGAATGTCGGCGAGAGAAATTGAGAAGAGAAAGGATTTCTCTGATTCATTGCAGAACCTTTTCGATATCGGGAAGAGGTATAAACCGAAGAATAAAGTAGAAAGAAAAGCATATCGGTATTTGCAAGAACAACGAGAACTAACTCTTCCAACAACAAGTGAGTCTTTTCCAACGGCAACTATCTCGTGTAGTGATTTTGAGGAGGAAGAAACAGCAGAGGCGACAACAGAGACTAATCCACGAACAAGTGAGCAGGAAGAAGCAAGTCTACAGGAAAGAAAAAATTTAACTGCTAGTGATTTCGAGTCCTCATCTCAAACCCAGAGTGAGTCCGTTCCTTCTATCAGTACTATCGGCGAAGATTTTCAGATACCGGGTAAGTGTAAATTGAATTAATTTCAAATATGTTTTAAAATGTTTTTCGTGGTTAACAAACGATTGATTCTTAAATTTTCTTCTAGGTCCTTCCAAATCGTCTTCAACTTCTAAATCACCATTAAAAAATGTCATTACTGTCGATGTGGCTGCTGCTTTGGACCGCTGCAAAGTGAGTGATCGAAATGCGGTATTTCTAATATCATCTATAGCGAAATCATTGGGGCACGACGTTTCAACATTAGTGTTAAACAAAGAGTCCATTAGGAATTCAAGAAAAGAAATTCGTGTGCAAAAGCAGAACGAGCTGAGAGCAACATTTAAGCCACAGGTTAACTTAACAGTTCATTGGGATTCAAAACTGCTTCCTAGTATATTGTCGTCTAAAGCCACCCCAAAACTGAACGATTGGCTATAGTTGTATCTGGTGAAGGCATCCGTAAGCTGTTAGCTGTTCCTCCCATCCAAAATTCAACAGGAATAGAACAAGCAGAAGCGGTGTACAATGCAGTTGTCGATTGGGATCTTGAAGACAGGTAATTTCTATTAGTTTCAATATTATTATTGATAATTTTTAAATTATACCGTTATTCCGTGTTTTAGGGTTATGTTTACATCATTTGATACCACTGCGTCAAACACTGGTCGAAAGAAAGGAGCGTGTCAACATCTTGACAAAATGTTTAAAAGACAGCTGATTGGACTTCCCTGTAGACATCACATACACGAGCTGTTAGTTGGCAAGGCATTCAAGGCACTACAATTTGAAACTGCACAATCTCCAAATGTTGAGATTTTAAAGCGGTTTCAGACGGAATGGCACCGTTTAGAAAAGAGCTCATACCATTCTGGTGTTAATGATGTATTCGTTAAATCATCAATAACAGCCAACGAGAGGGTGGATCTCTTGAATTTTTTTGAGCGACAATTAAAAGAACAACATCACCGCGAAGATTATCGCGAAGTTATTCAGCTTACGCTTATATTTTTGGGTGGAAAAACTAAAGAACATTTTAAAATTAGAGCTCCTGGTGCTTTCCATAATGCAAGATGGATGGCAAAAATTATTTATTCACTAAAAATGTTCCTTTACCGACACACTTTTGCGTTACCTAAGGCAACTCAACAACAGTTAGCACGATTTAATGTATTCATTGTAAAAGTATATTTGAAAAACTGGTTTCTGTCTACGTGTGCTGCAATGTCTGCAAACAATGACCTTAATTTGATAAAATCGCTTAAAATCTACGAAGCTGTTGATGAAGAAGTTGCCAAAGCAGTATATAAAGGGTTCTTGAAACATCTGCAGTATTTGGATAGCAATCTCATCGGATTGTGTTTATTTGATGAAACGTTGGATATCGCAGATAAAAAAAAATATATTGAAGCCTTACATACATCAGGTAATTATTTTGTTCAATTCGATGTACGCTGAACATTATATTTCTAACAATATTTTTATTTTCAGCTAACAAAACAAATATGTGTGCTAAATCCATAGTCGAATCAAACGACGTTTCAACACTACAGCTGCACTCATTTGTTCAAGGCAGTCAGCATACTAAAAACTTGTTATGTGCTCTAGAGATTCCGGAATCATTGTTGGAAACTGATATTACGCAGTGGAATAGCAAACAAGAATATGAAAATGCCATTAAACGAATTAAAAGCTTGGAAGTAGTAAATGACAATGCAGAACGAGGTATTGCATTAATCAAAACATATAATTCGAAATTGTCAACGGATGAAGATCAGAAACAGTTTATTTTGCACTTAGTTGAAGAACATCGAACAATGTATAAAAGTTCAAAAAAATCAGATGTAATTTAAGAAAATATATGCGATGCAATGTACCAAAAACCTAGCAACATGAATTTTGGAAATATCACAATACCGTTCCCTCCCTTTTCGTTACGTGTCTTTTGTCACAACCATTGAAAAGGTTAGTTATATCTGCAAATACCGTATTAATGAGATAGTTCCCATCTTAGAGGTCCAACAAACAATTTTAGCTGACTAAACTCTTCTTTCTCATATAAACAGCTGAATAAACGTTTACTCGGTCAAAATTGTTAATTAGGTTGCAGTCGAAGACTTCCCACTCTACAATATTCGGTAAATGTAGGATAGATAACTCTGAAATTTTTAATCTTAGCTTGCAACGACGGTGCAAAACAGAAATAAGAAACTCACTGATGCACAATGCTTAATCTCTAAGATTAGTATTAGACGAGGACACCGATCTGTTTCACCTTAAAGAAGCGTCGCATTCCGAATGTAAGTCTCGCAAAAGTTTCCAAAAGGACCACAAAGAGAGCGTCTCTAGTAAATAATTCTCTTTGGTAGTCCGTACGCTAATCTTACAGTCTGTGGATAGAAATCGGTTGAAATTATTATATTGATGCACTAATTAATGAAAAAGAACGAAAGAAGCGAATTTCTCATTGTTGTCATTCTCAACACTGTTTATGTTCCGGCTGGGATGGCACACGCGCAGCTGTCAAAAGCATGAAGCTTTTGTTGACACAGAAAGAACATTCGTACATTGTACGAAAACAATACAAAGAGCTACGAATATTTGGTCACAAATTAAAAAGAAACGTCTCTCTGGTGGTTGCATGAAGGATCTACTTTATCGACTCAACACGTAATTGACAAAAAAAAAAGCGCAACCACGTGGAGTTGTCCAGCGTTTTTTTAATGTTTCTGACATGGGGCTCGAACCTGAATATTTGGAAAGTGCTGATATGAACCCATGGTTGATCTCACTAGGCCGCGCTCACTCGTGAGAACATGTATGATTAATGAGCATGAAGTTATAGCTCTCAACAGCGCTCAATGTTTTAATTTGGGTTTGACAAATTATTCTCGCCCATACCAGCAGAAACACCATCATGCATGAGTACAGTATAAAAGAGAAACAGCGATTGGCTGGTCATCACGAAGTTCATTTCATGAATTTTACAATAAGGTGTAATGATAGCATTTCACCAGATAAAAAGCATTATGAATGTTTCATACAATATACACGCAGAAAAATATGTTGTAAATTCAAAAGGATTATGTATAGATTCAACAAATTTTATTGTAGACTCACGGCTTACCTGTATTTTCTTTTGATTCTACCATTAAGGTTATTCATTCCAACAATAAGTATTGTTGTTTCTAAAAATGCTTCAAGATAGCCAGCTGTCAATCTCAAATCATAAATATAGTTAAAACAAATATATAATTTGTCAAAGCAATGCAAATGTTGATTGCATCGACAAAAGCGGTCATTTTAAAATGAAAAATTGTATTATTGTTTCTACATTATTATATTATTAATTCAAAAATATTACATTTTTTGTGATAACTAGCAGTTTTGTTGTTTTTGTGGAAAAGGTTTTTGAAATTCAAATAAAATTCATCCAAATAAAAACAAATGTTTAAACATTATTTATTATTGTTATAAAATTACAAAAAAATATAAATAATGTTATAAATTACAAAATTACAATTATTATCTGCCAACTTATGCAAATTAGTTGGGCATAACTCTGAACTTTCTACATTTGAAATAACAATTATTTTAGTTGTTTTGTAGAGTTTGGAAGATTGCAGATGCTTGCATGTTTCCTTACGCTCTATGGTTTTCAGGGTATTGACCGTGTACTGATTTGCTGAAATAATCATATGAATATAAATAGAATTGTATAAATACAAAGGCACTTTGAACTTACCCAAGAAAACGTTAATTATAGTAGCTGTCAATCCAAAACTTTCGAATAACTTTAAGATCAACAAAGTTTCTTCATCGACAACTAATTCTTCCACGTCAGCCATTTTAAACAAGTTTTTCAGATTGCTCAAAAATCAAAAAGGCGGTATCAACAAGTAGAGTAGCTGTGAAGAAAGTGACGCCATGCAAAGCCACTCTAGTCGTAAGCATCCTACTATTAGAATTTTCTGCCAAATTATGGTTGAAACATGAAGTATTTTTGATCCAGATATAACTATTGTTGATTCTACAAAATTAGATTGTTGAAGCAATAAAAATAAGTAGCAAAAAATAATTTTGTAACATCAACCAAATACTTTGTAGATTCTAAAATTATGATTTTAGATTCTAACAACAGTATTGTTGAAGCAAAAAACAGGTGTATTTGAATCAATAAATTATTTTTTTGATACAAATATTAATTTTTTGTTGAATTTATTCTCAGATATTGCTGTTTCAAACTACCTCTATTCCTCTGCGTGTACGAGACATTTGTTCTATGTACAAAATCCATGTTTACGAAACGCGTGAAAGCTTATTTTCGAAATTAAATTTCCAGTGTAGTAAATTGATATTTTCGATATAGGGTTGTCTTGAAACCAGGATATTTGAAAGACTTTACGAACCCTGGCTTTCCTCAATAACTTCTGTGAGTGGGAAGAACTGTACAAAGGTGTCGAAGTGCAGGACTTGATCAACAAATAGACTAAAAGTGATAAGTTGGAGCATTTGCATCAATTTTGACATGATGAATTCCTGCATATGCTGCAGTAATCAAATAAAAAAAATTGACCTTATCGACGATACCCCTTACAATTTAAAGCTCGAAAGCAGTGGTAACGGAAGCGGAAGACCCAAATCTGACTAAACCTGCTTGTCGGATAGAAAAATGATTAAATAAATTAATATTAAAAAGTTGATTCCAATTGGACGTATCGAGCGCATTTGCGACAACTGTCAAACTTGCCGTTTCCGTTCCGTTTCCGTCCACATTGCGGTTGGCCCTTAGCGTTAATTTTTTTTTTATCAGTTCGTTTATTTGTTAGGCTCAGACTTGTGTAACACTTTACGGGGCCGATATTCAATATTGTTGTAAACAAAGTTTTACTTTTCGTTATTAGTAAAAGAGGGATGCCAATTACTCGTGGCTAGCTCGAGGTTAATGAGTCACATTATCGTTAGGAAGGGGCTAGGTAGGTAACTTATATAAGCCATTATTTGCTGCTTTTGGTTGAGACATCTACCAAATCCTCGATCCCTGTAGTCCCTTTCAGGAACTAAGTCGCAGATGGGTGACCACAGTTTGCTGGGCAGGTACAAGTAGCACGGAAAAAAGGATAGTATAACTGGGACACAATTGCAGGGAATTTACTAGAGTGGAAGGAGGTGAGGTGATGACGTTACAGTCTTAGATCAGGCAAACAAAAGAATTCGTAAATCGCTTGCATGTAGGGAAGATCACGCATTCCCAAAACATCTCTTACCTCTCGGAAGGGTTGTCTTCCTCGGGCCACTAGGGTATCCAATAGTCGTGCTCTGGAGGCATCATTATCAGGGCAATGCCAAACTGCGTGAGCGATGTCATCGTAACCGGTTCCGCACCTACATAAATTGCTATCGACGAGGTTAATTCTGTAGAGATGTGCGTCTAGCGAGTAGTAGTTCGACATAAGTCTTGACATCAAACGAATGAAACCGCGACTTACATCCAGACCTTTGAACCACGATCTCGACGAAACATTTGGAATAATGGAATGTAACCACCGCCCAAGAGAATTACTTGTCCAATCGTTTTGCCAACTTTGAAGAGAACTCTGACGTACTAATGGGAAAAATTCATCATGTGAAATTCTTCTTTCAAACATTGCGCCTTCTTGTGCGCTAGAGAGTTCGCCTTCTCTTTGCCTGGAATTGAGCAATGTGAGGGGACCCATACAAAGGTAATCTCAAAGGATCTTTCGACCAACGCACACATCTGCTCCCTTATTTTTGAAAGAAAGTAAGATGAGTGCCTCACTGTTTTCATCGCCTGCAGGGCCTCAATAGAACTGAGACTATCTGAGAAGATGAAATAATGGTCTATGGGCATGTCGGAAACTATCCTCATTGCACCAATAACAGTAGTCTCGGGGGACAAAGAATCGAAAAATATGAGTCTTCAGTGGCTCGGGTGGGCGTCTGAAAGCAGGTCATAAATAGCAAATTTTTCCCCTGGACAAAAGCAAAACACATACATACACATAAGGGGCAGAAGGAACGACAATCCAGAGGCGTGATGACCCCTCCTCCACACGGCCACGGCGAGCAAGACAGCTCGCCTAGGGTGTGTCGATATTTGATCGTGGGCCCTGGAAAAGTGAGGACCCACATGCAAATCAAATGCGAATCACTATCTTATTACGATTGTCACGGGTGAAGTGAGAACTGTAAAAAGGCCCCACATAAAGCCGAAAGCAGGTCTGACCATCGTCCTCCAGCGATTTGGATTAAGTAAAATCACCCAACTAAGTCAAACTTGTTTATTCTAATTAAATATTCTACCGGCAAATACACGTAAACCTATCAGTAAGTACTACAATCTGACCAATGCGTCGTTCAGCATCAAGGAGCAAAAAAGAAAAATTGCGCAAGAAATCTTATTTCTACCCTTTTTCTTTATTTCTCAATCACTGGGGGGTATCTTCTTTGGGGATTCTCCACCGTTCTTTTTCTGGTAACTCTTGAGCAGCTCCCTTAACCGGTGAATTTCCTGATCTTTGGTTCGCAGCTCCTCGTCCTTGTAGCGCAATTGCTCCTCCTTACTTTCAATCTCCATGGTCTTGAAAATCAGCTCTTGCTCTTTCAAAATCAACGACTCGCTCGTCCGTAGCTCCAAGAGTGAAAACTCCTCCAGCGATTCCTCCTGCTGGCGAGTCTTCTGATCGATGGTGGTCTTAAGAGTTTGGATTTCCTCCTCCTGGACACTAAGAGACTTTCTCAGATGAGAAATCACCTTATCCCGGTTCAGTTTCATACAGTTGACGGCTTCGGTTAAGGCGAACGTATCGTGCCGTCGTGTTGGACGGGTACTGAGAAGATTCTTCAGCAGATCAACAAACTCCGGATCGAGATCTTTGGGAAATTGACCCTTGCGGACCTGTTTGATCATATCTGCTCGTTCCATGTCGGTGTCGAAAGGGATGAGTAGTTCCAGAAGTATGATTCCCATGCTATAAATGTCTGATTTTGGGTCACATTTACCCTCCAATTGTTCGGGGGCAGCATAAAGGGGTGTTCCGAAGCCACCTCCCGTGTGAGAGCTTTGAAGAGGGCAAGCCAAGCCAAAGTCGCCCAACTGGATGGAAATGGATTTATCATGATCGTTGACACTAACGAAAATGTTACTCGGTTTGATATCGTGATGAACGATTCCCCGGGAGTGAATGTAGGTCAGACCGTTGAGCAGTTGTTGAAGGACGTCCGTTATCACGTCTAAATGATGTGGCGAGTTGTCGGATGGTTTATTGTCCTGCGGAGGACTATGCATGTTGTTGGCGGTGGTTGAAACTGCTGATCCAGAATCTGCGGTACTGCTTCCGGAACTGAGCTTCGACGATTGGCGGCAGAACGAGTTCTTCTGGATGGCACTTGTGGTACAGTCTTTTGGAGGACTCCGCAGAAAATTGCCGTAGAATTCTTCGAAACATGCGAAACGATTCCGATCGTCCAACCATTCCCGCAGTGTTAGATGGCAGAGTGTCATCTGAATGTACAGGGTGGCCCATTTGAGCTTCACGTGAGGTTGTGATTCTTCCAAGTTGAGGAGATTCCCGCGAGCGTCTTCCATTTCCGCTAGTTGTTGGTTATTTTCTTCCATCTTGGAACCATTGCTGTATTCAAATTGGATACAGAAATCGTCGGTATCGTCCTGACGCTTGAGTGAATCGTTCAATGTTGATCTTCTTTTGCGATGCGATATGGATCAGTGCTACGCGTAACTGAACGAAGCA
>JASCZW010008827.1:0-47183 GCA_034211315.2 Aedes japonicus
TTGTTGAAAATAGGTTTCTAACTTGCAGCAAAGCTACGCAGCGAAAGAAACCATATTGTGTTTGAATATCGATTAATCGTGTTGAAAATTTTTCCATGTTTTACAGAACTTTGTTTTCTCCGAGTCGGGGAAAATTCAGAAAGGTTCCCTTCAACTTATATTTTCAAAGAATGTCAGGAAAAAATATTCAGAACTACCTGTATTCAAACGGATTCAACTGAAAACCTATTACCGTTCACCCCCTGCTCTAACTTCCGCCTGGCAGCACGGTCGGAATCAATGGGCATCAAACAAAACAAAGTTGTCTACGCTCCCACGGGATCAATTTGCTACGACCGTGTTGGAAATTGGTTGGCCATCATACCTCAACACGGGAATGACAACGGTCACAGGTCACCATTCAAAGTCGTGAGCAACAGTAAACAAACAACTCCCGACTCGAGACAGTAGACTAGCAGACAGGCAAAGGCGACCGATAAGTTTCGCGACCCGAGTGAAGGGTGAAAAGGGCTCTGTCCTTTAACCCGAGCTTGAAATTCACCGACTTCTCCCGCCTCTCCCCCTTCCATAGTGACAAGACAGCGATGGGTGGTGGTGAAAATAAACAGAAATGATTGATTATCCTGTGACATCCATTCCAATAAGCAGGCACGAAACGATGCAACGTAACGAAACTGAACGGATTTGCTGTGTCATTCAATGACTGTGGCCGCCACGTTGGCAGGATAAAAAAGGGAAATGTGATCGTTTCACCATCTATCTCCGTCATCAGCGGATTAGGATTATCACGATACACTCATCTCCAGTCTACTGTGATGATAACTCCGTTCGTTCCGCACTCCACTGATTCTCCACCGGCTACTGCGATGGGCGACTAACTTGCCAAGATATCGATCAATCTTGGTTTACTTCCCCGGCAAATATTCCGTAAAAATTTCAAGATAACAGCGAAATTAATGGAACATGCTTGTCCTAACAAATTGACTCATTCAGCGAATAAAAGTTGGCGATAAAACGGAAACCCTCCCGTCGCTCAAGGCAAGCAAAACGGGTCGAAATTTATGCACTAAAAAGTAATTTTCTAAACCCCCCGGTTCCGTCGACCCACACCGCCCAAGGTACCGAGGCCCATATTTCATACTCAAAAGTGACCAAAATTTATCTAAAGATTCCACCGTACCAATAACAGGAGAAATACGATGGCAGATAAAAAAAAACCTGAGCAGTAAAATTTATACGACTTTTGGCTCTTTTGACCTGCCTGAAGCCCGGCGTGGTGTTTCCGCTGTGTTGTTCTTTATTATTCTTGTGCGGAACAAAATGACCCTATGAAGAAATTCTTTCGCGCTTCCGGAGGCGTTACAGGTTGATGGTGGGAGAATAGTTGGGGTATCTTCGATTGGAGTTGATGAATTTTCGTGAAGAGTGGATTCCGAGAATCAAAGCTTTGAAAAGTTGTAAATTATTCTCCAAGTGAATGAAGAAGAAGCCCAGAAGGAACCAATTTGTTTCGTGGTTTTGTCTGCCACTGATGTAATAATGTTTCGCCCAAAATGGCAAAGAAAGTAGCAGGCGGCGGTGACGGTTCTCATATGGTTGCTTCGGTTCAAAGTCCAAGGTTACTGGAATACCCAGCCTTCGTTGATTGGATTTTGCGGTTTTCCGACGACGCGGCATTAATGGATTCCATTCGTTTTGATTATTCGCTATAGCGGGAAATGGTGCTGGGGAGGTGTACCGAATAAATTTTCGATCTTAAGAGTTTTAAAGTATCCTGAAATTGTTGAAAGTTAGGACTCTCTGAATCTGAGCATTGACTTAGTTTGGTAGGGGTGAAAACTTTTCTCCAAGTCGCATTTAAAATACATTTCAGAAGTCAAAATCATAAACACCCTTTTTAGGGCAACCATAAACGGTTAACAGTCACAGGGATTAATACGCCGAAATTTTCCACCCCACACGGCGCCACTGGCCTGGAGATGTTTAAATATTTTTCAAGCATCACTGCCTCTGGTCGTTTACTCTCTGGTACGTGAAAACGAGCTTTATGAACACTGACGAAGGAAGCCACATATTATAGATATGTACGAGAAGGATGCATCTTTCGGGATCTTGCAGCAAACGGGTAGCTTATATCCGTTACGTGCGATGGCAAAAGCAAGAGAATATGGCATCCGGAAGGAAGTAAATTTTGATGTTTACATGCTCCGTCTAATGTGCAACCGATACCAACAACAACGACGACCAAGCAAGCAAGCAAAACTCCCCCCCACCCACTACCCTTTCTTATCGTTTATCGGTTCGGAATAGCATCCTTATCTATCTTTACGCTCCTGGCTGCAAGGAGCTGCTTTGCCATGACGAAGAAGTACACTTTCAAGAAAGTATTTAATTTCGATCAAGTGAAGAAGAGATGATTCAATCTTTGCTGCACTGCTACTACAGCCGTTGTGTAGCAGGTGGCCCTTGTATGCTCAGTAGGCTATTGATCTTATCCATGGCAACATGATGGCAGCGACACTCTACGAATACCCTTTCCTTTGCGGATGACTGCGGATGATGACGGAAGGCATAATATAATTTGATGTAACTTGGTTTCGAGAGAGTCTCTGGTGTTGAGGGAGGGGTGCTGCGCAGCATGGCAAGCTATGATTCTTTGTTGACATCTGAATGGCTTGTTGTGGTCTTTTTGGCTCATGTTGCTGATGTTGTTCTTGTGGATCAGCAACACATGTGCCAACATGGGAAATTGTGTGTGTTTCGGGAAAATCGTAATCGGGCCAGATTTATGCTATCGAATGCATGTCGACAATGCAGTCAAGTTGAGTGAATGGAATTCTCCTCGTCTTTAATAATCGCCTGAGTACATCCATTAAAGCCTATGCAGTAGTAAATGAACGCTAGTGAATTGAATTCAATCGTCCCATCGAGGCAACGTAGCCAATAATTACAATGTAGCACTTGGATGCCACTTGCGAATTGCTTTTTACACCTAATAATAACAGTAATAATAGGCATTATAATTATACTCACGCTCGAATGCAACGGCCCTGTCAACCGCAGCAGTGATTAGCACGTTGTGATGCTCGCAGGGAGGCAGTGTTGTCAGTTTTGTTTATGTATATTGGAAATTGAAATTGATAATAATATGATGGTTAGAAAAGAGGAGAAATTCTCGGCATTTCAATTAATCACTCAATTTGTTTCAACCATATTTTTTTAGAAATTTCATTAACGTAACTTCCAGTCTCCCGGACTGGTTCTTCACCGTTGATTCAACTTCAACAGACGTACAATTAGTAGCTCTGCTATTGGTTTTGAAAAAAGTCTGTTGCTTGCTGGATTATCACATGTCAATTGAAAGGAAAACCGGGTGAAAAAACTATGCAGCCTCAAAATTCTTCTTAAGCTATAGTCAACTGGAAGAATTGTTGGTCATAATGAATTTGATACAATTCGAAAGATGGAACTTTGGAGAACGAGGACGATCAAAAAGATCTTTGAGCATATTTGCAGTGCATTGGTATGACAAATTAGAACATTTATTTTCAGATCCCATTTTTTTTCAAACGATCTTTATCAGTTTTTATTGTCTTAAGACATCGATAAACAAAACCGGCTTTCCAATCCGAAGAATTCCCCGCACAGTCGAATGTCTTTTCTTGTGGGCATTGACTGTCTAAAAGCGTATCATTAGGCCTGTCCACTCTGACATTTTTGGAAGTCTCAAAAGTAATTTTAAACTGTTTAGCATTAGACTTTGTGAATATAGTAGTAGAGCATGGGTAACATTAGAGAATCAATGATCAGCTCAATTATCGTTTCCAAGATAATTGAGCTATCATTGATTCTCTAATTTTACCCTGCTACTATATTCACTAAGTCTGAAGTAAACAGTTTAAAATTCATCCGAAAACTGAAATGAAAAACTTTAAGAACTTTGAAGCAAGGTGGCTGATGCTCTTAATTTAACGTTATCGCCTGCCGAACTGCTCACCTACGATTGAACGCGGCATAGTCTGCGATTCCTCACTCGCATGAAGATGATTCCGATTCGAAAGCATTTCGATGATTCACATTTACAGTGGAGCAAAACGATGCAATCGAAGCGATGTGATCGAAGTGAAGCAATCGAAGCAATACGTACCGTGTGTACAATTGCATTGCCATTAGAGTCCTTTTAGAGCACACACTCTTAAAAATAATGAATATTACGAGTGATGTAATCCTTGTTGCACGTACAGGGTGCGGCAGAAAATAATGCGTAAATGTTCAAACTTGAGTATTGGGTTAATTCGTGTAGCCATGCCTAATTTCTGTCGAAAGTGTATTTGTTTATGTTTACTTTCAAGTGTGCTGCATCCATACATTTTTTTTTGTTTTATTGCAAACTCGTCAAAATGTTTGCGAAAGAAGTTTGTTGGTCGCCCAGAAGAAGCCGAAAGAGATTGCCAAGGTGGTAGGGTGCCATTTAGCAACAGTTTACCGCATTAAAAAGTCTCTGCTAAACTATCCTAAGCAGCGGAAGCCGGAAAGCGGACGTCCGCGCTTTGCACGCACGCCGAACGTGATCAAATCGGTCCGTGCAAAAAATGCTCGCAACCCGGTGCGTTCCATAAGAAAACTTGCAAAAAAAGCCAATATTTCGGAGAAATCCATGCGGAGAATCATCAAAGAAGACCTGCATGCATCTTCCAGAGCCAGAGTGAAACGCCACTTGATTGCGGACCGGGTCAAGGAACTACGAGTGACGCGTTTCAACAGATTACTTTCCTTGCTGAAGAAGGAAAAAATGATATCCTGTTTTCCGACGAAAAGTTTTTCAGCATCGATGCTGTGGCCAACAGCCGCACGGACCGGTTCATTTCACTGCAGAAAATGGAGAACGTTGCGGAAAAAGTAAAATTCAAATTTCAAACTAAACATCCGACTGGTGTCACTCGTTCGATCTTGTTGATGTAAACTGCATGGAATGGAGCCCGAACTGGCACCGCATATTCCAAGATACAGGGCACAAGCGTGTAGTATATTGTCTTAAGGCTGTGGACATCGTTGAACTGATTGAGTAAGACTGGGCAGTTTTATGCAGCAGAGATCAATCAAGAACTGGGTCTACCAATCACTCAGATTCTACGTGGTTGTGGCTACTTGAAGTACACCTGAAAATCCATGAAGCCATATATCCTTCCAGCTATCATTGTGACCAGTTTGAATTGCCTCTGAGTTAAGTCAAAATTTTGTAGTTGGTTATGGTACTCGGTGCTTTCTCGAGACACGGAAAGACTCTTATTTGCACCACTTTGTCAAGCATGAAAACAAAAAGCTACATAGAGACGCCGAATTGATTCCCTTCACGGTAGACATCATGCCTGAAATCTTCGTATTTGAACCAACTAACACTGCAATTCACGACAGTAAAACATTTTTACAATGGTTTGCAGGTCGAGGCAACAAAAATCGTTGTCCGGAACTAAATTATATCGAAAACTTGTGGAGAATTCTGGTACGGCTTGTTTACAAAGAACGGAGACAGTTCGTGAAGTAGATGCTGTCGTCAAAGAAACTTGGATCTCAATTTCGTATCCAACTCTACATCATATTTATTAATATAATAAGTCACAGAGCGTTGCAACGAATTTCCCACCATCAGACGTAATCAAGATTTTTCGTTTATTTTCCACCAGCCTATTTCCTCACAACGAGGTGACAACCACCAACGCCAGGAAGTCGACTCCACCAGTTGGATCTTACATATCGCACTCATCAACACATGAACCGGGACCAACGGCTATACTTCCTTTGCGAAGGAAGTCGTTACCAATTTTTTTCGCCTCAGAAAAAACACTGACCTCGACTGGTGTTCGCTAAAGCGAACGTACGTCGCATATCGTTCCAGAAAGCAAGCGTCATCATTCATCATCAACTGCGCAATTGCCGACCAATCAGCGAGCGAGTTTTTGTGTCGATCAACAGACTGCCAAAATAGCGTCCCTGCAAGCGGTGCTGGTTGGTCAGCCAATAAGAAAGCTGTATTTTTTTACCATTGTTTTAATTTTGTATAAAAGGAACCGTACCGACGAGTTCGGAATCAGTATTTTTGTAACCATCTAGTGAATAAATTGAAAAGTAAAGGAAAACGAAGTGATTTTTATTGGTGACTCCCGAAGGCGATGATCATCCTGTAGCTGGAAGTTGCTGGTTCCTGAGTGGCCATTGTGACGGATGTTTCTTTTCGGATCTTTCTTGCTTTTTTTCCAAAGAGTTGTTTTTTAAGAACTCACGTCCTTATCAGGACGCGGGCTTAGAATTTCTGCAAAGCAAGAGGTTGAGAAGAACAGACAGTTGCTGGTCATGTTGTGTCGTGTCATCGCTGGATCGTCCAATGTCTGGAGTGTAGAGCAACGACATAGTTCGTAGTTCTTCAGTCGTGCTTCATCCTTCCAACCTTGCGGTTGAGATGGTGGCTATGCCCATCAACTGGGATTGAACTCAGACCCACTGGGGAGGCAAGTACCACTGCAACGCTGGTTCCAGCTAGACGATATCTTCGCTCTTCTTCCAGCAAAGAAAGAACCTTACTCTTAAATTAAAATTAGCTTTAAGTGTTATTTCAAGAATGTTTTGAACAATTCAAAACCCATTTATAAACTTAAAGAAATCTTTGAAGTTTATAACCTAGCAAGGTTTTGAGAACCACCCCCTAGGATGGAATCTTTCAGTTTAAAAACCTAAACAATGTTAATCACTGGCCAGACTAAGTAATTATAACATGTTATAAGCCCATTTTGATGACGGATTTCTTGTTTAAATCATTTGACAACCGTCATAGAATGTTATAACTCTGTAGTCTGAACAAGTCATTAGACAAGCTGGCTGCCTGTCTGTATAACATGCGGTTAAACTTGAACTTTTGAATGGCTACTTTCAGAAAGCATCTTTCAGTTAAAAGAGGTGGAGAATTGGACCGAGACTGAACTTCTGGAAATTTTGCCTTATTTTATTAATTTTCTTCTTCAATTCAATCAGCATCCTGTGGTTTCTAACTTACATACAAGTATTTCACTACGAGCTACTAGACTGTCTTACTCAAGTGCCACCTAACATAAAGTAACGGAACTGCGTTTGACAAACCAACCTGTCAGTTTTGATGTCCGTCATTCGCTTTACCGCTGCGGCCAGTCGCCGTGCTCCCTTCAGCATTGTCGGTCGATAGGGTGGCCAACTCGTCATTCCCTGCGTCGACATTATATAGAAAAACATCTTGTATTAAATACTACAATTTTTCATCAAATTTCCATCAAAATTTCATTCAAATTTACTACGTTTATGGAGCAGCCTTCAACATTTGTGGTATTTTTGATCGATCTCATATTGGTAAAATCAAACGCATTAATAGTGAGGTAAAAATTCTTGGTGGTTGAGCTTAATTTAACCCTAGAAATAATAGTTTTTACTGCGGTTTTTTTTTGCGTGTACGAGTGATCCCAAGTTACACTGCCGAAACCATCCAGCTTTATTAAAGTTTTATGAAAGCCACTAGAAATCAGTTTGGTTTTATTACGGCACCAAGACGTGCCAATAGGTTTTATATTTATGTCAGGTTTATGAGAACCTACACAGCTTGTTTACAATGATCTTAACACCTTGTTTTCTCAAATTCCTTTTACTCTTATCAATGGTTTTTATTTGGACTTTAAGAACCTACCAGATACCTACTTCGGCATTCTCTTGGATCACTTTTTCAATAACATTTCCAATATCTGTATGGTCTTATAAACGTTATATTAATCTGTTTATACAGTGACCTGTCTACACAGTGGGCCACTTTTTACAAATTTTGGCTTTACTCTTTAATATTGTGTTTATTCTTATCACATAATGCAAACATTTTCATTTTCACGTACAACAAGTCTCGTATAAACACAATATTAACATCAGTTGGATATTTCTATTTTATTTACCCTTCCAATCGCGCAACATGTTCACTTATGATAATGACATGTATTTAGTAGTATGAAGTTAATATTTATGTATTTATATTAATATTGCTTAGATATCACAATTCATGTATGATGTTTTCTTGAGAATTATGCTCTGTGTGTTCCTTTTTTAGATTTTGCCTTATACAGTGCCAAAAAATAGAGCCATGCATATGAAACGCTACAGATATGAGAAGCCGATACACCCAAAAGTTGAAATTGTTGCAAAAAATGCAATTGCAGTTTTTGCAATCATATCTTGAGAAATCCGTATGAATCAGAAAATGCAATTTTGCCCATGATGTTCCACAAATTGTTTTATGGTTTTAAACAAAGCCACGCAAGTTTGTGCAAGCGAATGGCAGCACACAGGTTCCTCGAAACAAATTTATCGCTGTCTGGGTTTTTTTTTCAACCGTCAACTGCTTCTCAATATGGGCGAGACAATGACAAAGAACGCCGCTACGCTATTTGCCACTGTTGCTATTCCGCTGTCAAGCGTTCTATTTTTTTATTTTCACTCGTCATCACCCTACCATCTCCCTCTAATCAAGTCACTTTGCGTTTTAATTAATAAACAAAGCCATGTAAGTGTGTACGACAGACATTTGCTTTATTGCAGTAACGTTGAGTGCCTCGACAATCGACCCAACTGTAGGGCTCTTATTCCGATCACCTCAACTTGTTATAGTGGCTGGATGGTTTCCATTAAGAGCCGTCACGGCCGCGGTTCGAAGCTCAGTTGTGGATATCTTTTTTTTTGCAAGCCATTGAATTTACTACTAGTAATTTACTAACAACTGCACAACCTAATGCACACTTAGATTTTTTCTCCAAGTTACGATCCATTACGAGAAATGAAACCAAATCATGCGAAATTGCATTACAATCTTGCTTTTTTATTATCGGTGTAGAAAATGTGAGCTGTAGAATACCTGACATGTCAAGATAAGCAATAAAGATAGTTGGAATTAAATGAAAAATACTAATTTTTCTCCTCATTTCTACACAGATAAAAAGAAACATTGAATTTTTTGCGTTTCCAATGCACATAAAGGGAATGCTAGATTTGGAAGATTGTTGTTGTTGTTTTTTATTAATGACATTTTACATAACTAGATTTGGAAGAAAATAATGGAATATTTCGTGTAAATTAAAGCCAGATAACGCTTGAATCAAGACTGTTTTATGAAAGATTGCAAATATTGTTGTATGGCGCATCAAGGACTACAACCAATTGCGTTGTTTGCGTCTCCTTTGGGTTAGAATTCAACGAAGGGAAATTTTACGCGATTGTTGATATTAATTATTTTTTTCTGTGTAGTTAATTTGTGTCTAAAGTTCCATGTACATTATTCAAGTTTGAAATTTGTATTAATACCATATATGTCTTTCTTTCCATATTGGATTACGTTAAAGAAGCATATGAGTTCTATATGAATAAAAAACAGTGAAAGATGCGTTTGAAATTTTATTCTTTGAATATATGATACAACATACATAGCATAAATGGTAATTTATTGAAGTTTTAAACAACTTTTTTATTAGGAACAGTAGATATTATCAATATCTTAGTACATTCACTGGTACAAATAAATACGAAAATAAATTTATTGATTGACTATAAGCTTCAATATAGCCGTGAAATTTAAAACATTTTTTACAAATGATGATGATGATGATGATGATTATGTAATACTACCATCTATTGTAGCAAGGTAACTGTCCATAGCAGTGGACAAATATATAACCGGGTTGATTATGATCCTATTGTGATTTGTGATCGTCAATCTCCTATATGAACGGCCAAAAACGTTTTGGCGGGCCCGTGAGGAGAGATACTTACGCGAAACCCACGAATGTAGGGCAGAGAATCTCCTTTCAAAAGCAAGTTCACACTTAGTGTGCTAGAATCCAGCCCTCGAATGACAGAATAAACCCAGATCCCAGACAGAATCAATGAGGCCGAAGAGCCCGCCCTCGTTCCGCAAAATGTTAATAATAGGGACGAGGCAGTCCCATGCTCCCTATCTAAATCGATTCACTTGGATGCCCTGATGGTCCGTTGCTTTCCTTGTTGTATGTTATTCTTTATTTAGTATATTTTGTAAACAAAAAATTAAGATATCATGAAATCAAAAATGCTACATTTCCAACATGAATCATGAACAAATTCCGCAGCTACTGTTGTCAAGACACCATTTTCAAAATTTAAATTTGAAAGGAAACATTATACACGTCAACACAAAGGTGAAAGGATCCATTGACAGTTAAACTACAGGCTGAAAAAAAATCCTTACGTTGATTCAGACCTCTGATGCGACAAAGTTACAAACAATATATCCTGACACGAATGAACATAAAATCCAAATAGTTTAAAATTTAAGTGATGTTTTCTAAGAGTGTAAACTAAAATCTATGTTCGTAAAGCGTTGAAAATTCGCCTCCAGACTGAATACTGGAATTCGAAATCCTTACATTTTCGTGATCGTCTATGTTATCATAACTGATCTTTTTTTGAAAGCAGTGGATTCCGTGCGTCATGACAAGTTACAAGTTAAAATTCGTTCTCGTTTGTGATAGGTTATAATATCATTACTTAATTTTACATTAAATGCATATAAGCTTTAATTTCACAACTTGTAAATGTAATGCTCAAAATTTAGAGGTGCAGTCTTGAAATGAAGAAAAAATTGGAGTCGACTGATTTATTTTTAATTGTTCACTAGCATTTGGAGACGAAGAAACAAAATGAACCTCACATGATAAGAATGAGCCAGTTCTTTCCACTTCAATTTCCTTGAATAATCTGTCAAAATAAACTGATTACCGATTTGAAGCTGGGTTTTTCTTCTTAAATTCTTGAGATCGAAACTGGCATCCAGAAGCATTTGCATTTTCATTAACTGTAGCAGCATTTCAAATTTGTTATTTTTTGTTCCTTAACTTAGTTTTACGTCATATCATGTAAGTTATCATTTTGAGTTTGCATGTTCTTGTAAATTATTGAATAGGCGCAACTACTAGGTTAGTCAAAAAAAATTGAAAGTGGCATCCAATGAGTAGTTGAAAAAGACAAAATTTCTATGTCATTTTAATATTTCATCTTTCGTCAGAACGTAATCAAAATTTCATTTCGATCTGTCAATTCATTCTTTGTTTACGACCCATTTGAAGTTGACGTGTCAGTGTATTTTTCTACAATGGAAAAATCTGAATATCGTGTTGTGACTATTTTTGTTTTGTTTTGGGTGGTATAAGTATACAGAAACAAATAATTAATTTTAACAAGCGCGTAACACTTTCCTTCTAAGTATAATTCCAAGCCAAAGGAAGCGTAAACAACAAAATTGTTTGCAATCTTTCATGCGCCATACAACAATGATTGCAATCTTTCATACAACAGGCTAGATTTGGGCGTTATCTGGCTTAAATTTACATGAAATATCCCATTATTTTCGGCCAAATCTAGAATTCCCTTTATGTACATTAGATAACGCAGAAAATTCAATGTTTCTATTTATCTGTGTAGTAATAGAGTCTTCTCCTTCATTTCCAACCGTTCACCGATGGGCTTTGGAGTGTAAGCGTGGCCGTATAAGCTTTGAAGACGATTCACTCTCAGGACGTCCAAAAAGTGCATTAACCCCGGAAATCAAAACGAAAACACAGGATTTGGTTTTGGAATATCATCGATCGACTGTGGATGTGTTAGCTAACATATTTTGGCGGAAGTTTTGGGTGTGTGCCGCATTCGCTAACAATGCAACAAGAACACGTTCGAATGCGACTATCTGAGCAACATTTGGAGCAATTTCTAAGGAATAAAAAGGAATTTCTGCGTCGATTAATCACTATGGATGAGACTTGGGTTTACCACTATGATCTTGAATCAAAACAAGAGGCTAAGGAGTGGTGTAAACCAGGCAATTCAGTTTCGAAGTGAGTTCGTCTCCAGAAACCGGCCAAGAACGAGTTAACGTCAGTATTTTGGGAAACAATAGGAATTTTGTTGACATCTCCAAATTAGTAAGACAATCAACTTTGATTATTATTGTGACCTTTTGGACCAGTTGGAACAATACAGTGGGCTTCAAAGAATTCCTTCCTGGAAAACATTTTTCATTACACGAAGAGTTTAGGGGAGTATTATGCAGACCTTCTAGCAGGTCGCTTTCGTGATGGGACAACAAAGTTGGAAGATCGTTGGACCAAGTGTATTGATCTTATGGGAGATTATACTGAGAAATAAAAGGGATCACAAAAAAAAAACATTTTCGCTTTGAAAACTTTTTGACTAACTAGTACATGTCCAACGGGTAGCTTCTTTTATGTGCATCCAAATAAATGGTGTTTTGATCAAAATTTGGTCGACTTAAACTTGACGCATTTCCTTTTATCGTGCATTAAAAAATGTTGCACAACCCTCATTTTGAAGATGTATGCGTGTAGCATTTTGATTTTGAGATTATCACTTCAGTTATCAAAATGTCGTTGAAGGGAGCGAAGCATGGCATCAAAATTTTGTAATTGCATGGCGAAAATCCAAACTACTCTCACGCCAAGTTGGCGAAATTGTTGAATGTGGCTAAATCAACTGTTACCAACGTATTAAAAGTGTTCGGTGAACGTTTGTCAACAGCCAGGAGAGCTGGATCGGGGGGAAATCGAAAGCCGGAGGCCACAGCGACGACCAAAAGGGTTGCCCGCTGTTTCGAGCGGAGCTCCAACCTCTCCGTCCGAGATGTCGCAAAGAAGCTGGGAGTGGCGCCTTCAACCGTGGATAGAGCTAAAAATCGAGCCGGAGTGTCAACTTACAAGAAGCTCACGTCGGCCAGAGCACGATCGCAAAATTTGTACACGATGATTCTGACGAAGTTTGATTGCGTGGTACAGGACGCAGACTTTCAACAGCTTCCTGGACAGAAATTGTATACGGCAACCGGACGGGGAATGGTGGCAGATATTTTCAAGCACATCAAACTGTCAAAGTTCGCGAAGAAATATCTGGTGTGGCAGGCCATCTGTTTCTGTGGCTTGAAGAGCAACGTTTACATTGCGACCGGAACTGTCAACCAGGAAATTTATCTGAGAGAGTGCCTACAAAAACGTCTACTGCCTTTTCTGAAGCGACACAATTGTTCCGTTCTATTTTGGTCCGGCTTGGCATCTTGCCATTACGGAAAAAAGGCCATGGAGTGGTATGCTGCCAACAACGCTCAAGTGGTGCCCAAGGACAAGAACCCTCCCAACACGACAGAGCTCCGCCTAATCGAACAATATTGGACCATCGTCAAGTGGAACCTTAAGAAGACTCAAAAAGCTGTTGTGAGCGAGAAACAATTTAAGGCAAACTGCGGCGTTCTGCGGCGAATAAAGTGTACAAGGGGACTGTACAAAATCTTAGGGCAGGTATTAAACGAATAACCCGGCAATTCGTAGTAGGTAAAAAAATAGCTTAGCTGAATATTTCTCCCGTATTCTGTATTAACTGAACTTGAAAAAGAAAAAGAATTTGACTTATTAATAAAAACTTTGATCGACTCACAAACATTCCTGTTTGACCAAATTTTGATCGGAGCACCCTTTTGTCTTTAATTAACATGAGCAAAACCAGGTTGCTTGTCTGAGCGACCTATCCTGCTGTTGTCAAAGGATTTTCAGTACGCAATGTTCCAAAAAATGACGGAAATTTTAGGTGGCGATGCAAATCAGTCATATTTGCAGTCGTTTTTGAATTCCAGCGACATTCACCATAACTCCATCTGGCAACCGACTTTGGTCAGTTAGATTTCCTTCCGGTGACATGCCAATTCAACACATGGCTCACAACAACTCTAGAGGCACATTTCAACATGTTTATTATACTCCTGATTGGTTGTGATTATTCATCTATGCAGGCATATCAACACCGCCAGCAGTGCCATCACCATGGCAACCTCATTCAACCCGATTACTACGATGACCGTTCGACCGACTTTAACGGGGTCGGATGGAATCTTAAAGAAAGCACTGCAAATGGCCCCCACGAAGCACGGCCCGGTTGGTTGTTGGGCAACGGGAAGAATAATATCTCCCATAAACGCGTTAAAATGTTCTAATGCAATAAAAGGATGAGTATGAGGGAGAAGCTTTTATCGTCTCGCTTTGCTTTTCTGTGTATTTTTATGCACTTCTTGGCGATGCCGAAGGGATTTTTCTTCACGGCCAGTGCGCGGTGCGGGTTGGGACGAGTAAAACCAACAAAAGCCAGAAACACAAAGTGGAAAAGTGACCCGTTAAAACAACACCGGAAAGGAGGACATTTTAACGGTTGCCTCGTTTGCAACGGTTCGGTGTGCATTGCAACGCCTGCTACCATGATGATGATGCTGATGATGATGAGAGCCGGCTCTAAAGCTGGAAAAGTGTGTACAGTAATAATGCAGCTTCCTTTCGGCAATCCCATCAGCTATCGGGGAAGTGCTCTAGTAGTCCCAAGCACGTAGCCAACCAACCGAACCAAAGACCATTTTCCGAGTGGGTGAAGACTATCGGATGAAGAAGGGGCTATTCCTGTGTTGTGTTACTTTTGTTACTCTGCGAAACCGAACCACACTGAATCAAAGGGAAAAACAAGTTTAGAGCTCCTGGTGTGCTCTTGGAGGGAACAAGAATGGACTGGAGCTGGTCGGAGCTGCCAACCGGTAATTGCCTCAAATTACATGCTTTCTTCTAGTGGTTTTTTCTCCTTTATTCTCTTCAGATGCTTTCATTTGTTCCATCATCATAACAGTTTTGGAGGTCCGGTTGTTTTTTGTTTGGGAGTTTTCTTAAATTCTCATACTTTTTGTGGTTTTTTTCTGCAAAGGAGGGATTAAAACAAGAGACACGGGACAGGCGGGTTCGATGTGAGATTTTGTTTTGTTAGCTTACATGGAAAATGCGTTGGAAATTCTCATACAACTTAAATGCATCGTCTAGAACTCCCAAACGGTCAAACAAAAACGTTTCTTAGAAGAAAAAAAGACTACTTAACCGCTTATGGAATTGAATTACCTCTGACGACGCGACGAAAGAAACTTCATCCCACGAACCAATAACGAGAAAGTAGAAAAAAGAAACGAAAGACGATGGCTACTGCGACGATCGTCGTCGTCGTCGTCGTCACCAAATTCGTCTAGTCAACACCCATGTCCCAGCGCTAGTAGCAGCTTCCATTTTTTTCCGACTCGACTACTTGGATTCCCGGTTGCAACATCCGCTGCGAATGGGACTTTGAATGAGCCAAGATATAATCTGGGGCGGTCTGGGGACGAAACTAAACAACTGCTGCCCCCCCCGTTCCTTTGCCATTTCCGAGCTGCAGCCAGATTTTTGTGCGACGAGGGAAATTCCTTCGAGAATCATAAAAGGATATAGAAAAATTCTTATGAGAGTGCCTGGGAAGCGGTCGAAACGGAAAAAGGCGTCGACCCGAATGGGGATGTCGTTGTCGTAGTTGGCGTTGAAGCAATCTCATTTTCAGGATTTTTCTCTTATCCATCTACTTATTTCTTTTTATGCCCCGGGCTGGCAACGAGAGGGCGAAACGTGTGGAAAATTGTCCGGAGAAAATCCCGCAAAGAATCGCTTCCTTTGGACGAGAACCGGGGAATAAGCTACTGTCATCAGACTCGGACCGTTTGTCGTCCTTTTTTTTCTTTTTTTCCCAGAACAGAAGCTGCACAAAATAATGAAGAAAATTAAAAAAGTCATAATCCTTTCCGTGTTCTTCTGGCAGCAGCAGTTGGAAGCGGTGATGACACTGTCCGGGTCTTTTGCTGGAAATCAACTTTCGAGTTTCACACCACGGTTCCGTCACTTCACAAGAGGGCTGCTGGGAAGTGCACCCTTGTTGGTCTGAACGCTAAATACACACAGATGATTGCAGTGCATAATAAAAGGAAATCGTCAAAATGTATTAACCTTCTTGACAAACAGAAATCAGCTTCGATCGAAGTAGACTACACGGATCTTCAATTCACGGCCTACTTTTTTTTTTCTCGGTGTGTAAAATGGAACCCAATCCCTCGGGATCCAACCGCAAAGTCCAGACTTAGTTCGCGGAAGTCCTGAACGTGATAAGTCATTCATTTGCGACTCAACTAGGTGCTGACTGCAGTCGTCGTCGTCGTCGTCGTCGTTGTTCGCATTTGAAGCCTTCTGGCACGTTTAACCCCCACCCACCATCGGACGGTTGAGTTGTTGTTTTCAGTTCATTCTGCTCAACAACTTCTTCCCGGAGAGCCAAGCGAGCCAAGATCCGGGCAAACTTACGAAACTTTAGCACAGGCGGTATTAGTTTCATTATGCAGCTTGACTTCGCTTGTATGTGTGAGTGTGGGTGTCGGTCGGGTAAGAAGACGAAAATACCGCATTTTTTTTTGTTTCTTTTTCTACTAGCAGGACCGAGCTGGGAAAATCTAATTAAACCGGTTGCGATTATGACGGCAGGATACAAACTTTTAGGGAAAAAAGGACGAAAAGTGAACGGTGGCGAATAAGTGCGAGAAGAGTTTACTAGACAAGATAACATTAATTAAAATGTCATGAAAAGTTGCAGTATTAGCTGGGAAAGATGGATCATCTTGGTTTTCATATTTCAAGGGTAAGTTTTCTTTTTTCTATGTTCAAAGTGAGTTTGGCATGGACAGAGAAATATGAGGGCTTATTTTTGAAACCGGATGGTTGATTTAAATTTATCTGATCACACTACCATTTCATTATGAGAGCAGTGTACAAACATTTTACGTTGAATAATCTGTATGTGTGAGTCAATTAAATAAATCTTTCTAAAATCCTATAAAAAGTCCACATTTTATGTCTGATGAGATTTTTTTTATCTTACATCAAAATGGACAAAACACGGAATCGTAGTGTGCGGGGCGCGAAGCTAGACGTGAAAAATTTCTCTTGTCATTTTTGTTGCGTTTTGATTTATTTTCATTTGAAATATTTACTATTAATCGTGTCTATTATATCTGGCATGTTGATGAAACGTGCATGAAACGTCGAGAACTGGTGTTAGATCGAACAAAATTTTTTAAAAAAACGGCTTTCTGGGATTTGACCAATTTTTGAGTCCTATCCCAAGCAACAATTTCAGTTCTATTCCAGCCGTATAGCGCTCCTCCCGGCTTTGTTGATGAAACTACATTCAAAACTGTGTTGTCCACCAACACCTCCTCTATGCATCTTTAAAGCCGAAATGTGTACAAAGTGGCCCACTCTATAGACGGTTGTGAAAACAAATTAATAAAACGATTCCAAGACCATAAAGAATTTGAAAATGTTCTAGTGAAAGATGTTATGACTACTTGAGAACTATCATAAAACCTATTGGCCGCCATCAAAACCAGTATAGGGCCGAATGGCCACAGCTGTCAAACTTCACGGCGATATGGTGGTTGGTTTTTTTTCTGCTTTGTTCGATTCTGTGCTCTTCTGATTCATTCAACAGTAAATAATGGCTAAAAAAAGCTGAAGTGTTGCGGGAAATTATGTTTGATAGCACAATATATAAAACAAATTGAGTTTTTTTTTATAGCGTTTCATGCTCCAAATCATATGCGCATTTAATTTTATGGTGGATATTGGCGCGATAAGAAATTAATGCGCCTCGGAAATTATGCGAGTTTACATCAACAAAAACAAAATTGAAAGAAATATATTCGATAAATTAATCAAGAAACTTCTGAAAAATTTATGGAATTAAATAAGGTTATCTAAACGAATACCGAAATTTGTCTCAGATCTACAGTTCAATTGTATTACACTTAAAATTTGGTGTATTTGTTTTTCCACATTTCAATTATTTCATATATTTCAATATGGCGATTGCAAGAAATCACAGTTTTGCCAAAAAGTCAATTTATCTTAGCAATGGCTACTATAAAACTATCTGGTCGCTTGGTAGCTTAACTCAATGCCAATTAGCCGTTTAATGCATTTACTGGAAGCAAAATGGTTCTAAAACGCCTTTTCAACTATAATATGAGTGAGTACTAAAACGGCATTTCAAAACAGTATTTTATGAGTTTACAAAGTCCAAATAAAACATTTGATAGGAGTAAAAAGAATTTTAGAAGTCAAAGTTTTAAGATCGTTGTAAAGAAGCTGTGTAGGTTCTTATAACCTGACTAAAATTTGAAACCTATTGGCATCTCTTATAAATAATAAAACCGAATTTATTTCTAGTGGCTTTCATAAAACTTTAGTAAAACTAAATAAGGCTGAATGGTTTTGGCAATATTACTTGGGATGTCATCGTTGGCAACTGATAACATATTATACGTGATATTTCATTAGGGTAGCACACTTAATTTCCATTAAAGGGGCCATATTTGATGAAAAATTAAAAAAAAAAATTGAACTTGAAAGAAACGTAGAAGATAATAGTATTGAAACATCTCTTCAATCATCATTAGCCACTGTCAACATGTAACATGTGATATTGCGATAAGATGGCCTACTTATTTTCCATAACAGTGGCCCTATTTGCCAAAAATTAAAAAAAATCCGAAAAATCAGAATTTGAATGGGATATATAAAGCAATATTATTTCAATACCTCTTTCATAATCTTAGGCCAATTTCCAAACTAGATTCATAATATTTTATTATGGTTTGCTCATTTTTTTTTTCACCAGGGTGGTCTTTTGAAAAATAATTGAGAATGGTTCTGTTTTAACTGGGTCTGTCCACGTTTCACTGATGCAAATCAAGTCTAAAATTGTTCCAAAAATAGACCGCCGCTGAAGATGCCCTAAACAATGGAATTGTTTGCATTTTCTCATACACAGATAAAAAGAAACATTAAGTTTTCTGCGTTGTCTAATGCACATAAAGGAAATGATAGATTTGGCAGAAAATAATAGGACATTTCATGAAAATAGTTTAGCCGGTTTTAAGAAAGATTGCAAAAATTGTTGCATGGTGTAGTAATATAGATAAATACTAAAATTATAGCTTACCAATTGATTGATCTAGATTTATTATTCTGCTCATTAGGTAAACAAATAATGACATTTCATACTGTGCACTGTGAAGAATACAGCATTGCACGTTCCAAAAAAAAAAAAAAATTCGAACATAGTGTGAAGGCTGATATGAACCGAAAAATACAGCAGGGTTTGCATATTTGAATATACACACTTACTGATACACAAGGTCCTTATTGCGTTGATGTAAAAATAGAACGGTAATGGGTACGAACAAATGCATTGGTATGTATGTGAGAATTGGTAAGATTATTGTAAGGCAAGAAATGTGAACACGAATGTGTATGAGTGTGAGTGTGAGTAAAAGAAAAACGAGCTAGGACAAATGCAAAATCGACTGAGCTCGGCATTCAAAAAACTAAGTTTGAAAGAGAAACCGATGTTGTTTATGCCTCATTTCGGTGGAATTAAACGAGGAGAAATATTACGCACCTGTTAAAATTCATTATTTTTTTCTGTGTACAGCCACCGATCAATTTTGAAAAAAATCGTGAAAATTTGACAGAAACTAGCTACGAGTGTAATGTTTACGTTGGCAATCGGTGGTAACGATGGCATCGGAACAAGAGCAGAACCATCAAAAATGTATGAGCATGATGTCATGGGAAATCCGATTGCGTTCCACAGATGGGAACACCTGGGATTCCATCATTCGACGGTGACCCGGGTAGTGAAGTCATTCAAGGATACTCAGTAGACTCAACGACTGAAAACCGCAGACATCTGATCCAGGAAGCAAGGAATCTGTTCAAGGGTCGACCGAACCTTACCGAAGACTTGTTAAAAACACAGTTTGAAATAAACATAAAATTTTTAATCGCTGGAATCAGGTTTGTTGCACGGAAGATTGCAAACAATGTTGTATGCTGCATGAAAAATTGCAAACAATTGCATTGCTAACGTTTTGAAACACGTATTGTTTTGAAACATTACGATGCATTTAAACTAATATACGCTAGCTATTTTGACATTTCAATTAAATCGGTTGTAACCATTGTAACACAGCAAATGGAATCGTTGTGATAGAGTGAAAGCCAGCAGAGATATTTTTACGAAGACTACGTACTCATATTTCACGAATTAGTTTAAGAATAACCGCCGGTGCCATTAAAAGAAACCATATGCTATGTTCAAGGAATCCTCAAATAATAAAATGAAGAGGAAATTAAGAAAACATTTTGGCAGAAGAACCGGTTTTCAAAAGGGAGTGAATCTTACGAAAAAATAAGGAAGTACTAGTTCGCACTTCGAAAATAAATATTACAGTAAAGGGTACTAAAGGGCCATCAATGGTCAAAATCTACCACTGCGCATTCAGAACAGACGTACAGTTAAGCAGTGCACACGTTGCCGGCGGTTAGGATATGCGATTAAGAACTGCAACACAAAACCAACGTGTAAGAAGTGTTTGGATTGTAAAATTCAAAGCAATCCAGAGCAATCCTATTCTCAAGTAGAAAAAGACTACCAGTCTATAAGTAAATGTGCAAACTGCAACGAAGATCACGTAGGATCGTAGTATGCGGTGCTTGAAATAAGACGTTAAAATTTTTGCTCTGTCATTCTGTCCCGTTTTATTTTTAATGTTATGTGAGATATTGAAAGTGTATAGAGTAGTGTTAAACTTTTTGTTTTGATGATGATGCGGTCCCGAACGAGTTGGTTGCGGTCCACTACGGTACTTGTCTGGTGCGAAAACAAAGTGTCCCTACTGGAGACGAAATTCCGGACAAACAGCCTTGCGGCAGGAGGAGCTCGTGTTGAGCCGCGTCACTCGGAGATGTCTGCTTCATGGTCTTGGAGCGAACTCTTCGAGAACAGAATGTATTCTGGAGGGCACACGGACTTGCTGTGGTTGCTCGATGTCATAACCACAGCAACGAAATGTTCTGGAAATCCGGGAGGGTGCGACTTCCGGTCCTCGCAAGTGCCGGTCTCGCGCCTTTAAGAGTCATGCAATCACAGGGATTGCCTGCTGAATCATGGAGGCGCTGGTTGGCGTAGCATGGGCAAGGTTGCCAATTCGACAGTATTGGGGTGAGGGGGTGTAATCGCGGATCTTATACCTGTTAATTGTTTATTTGTCATTTTGGTTTGATTGATGGTTGCACTGAGCTATGAGATTGTCTTTGCATTTCAGAACCATTTATCTTTAGAGCATGAACCAATTTCAATCAGCATTTCAACATGACATTTGCGCTCTTGGACTTCAAGTTTGTTTTAAATTCTTTTGGGATAGTAGCGAATTTGTAGTTTATTCCATATTACGAGTGTCAATTGGGAAACGAACGTTGGTTATAATAATTTCAAATTGATTCGTATAAAACCCCATCCCAGTTTTTTTTTACTTGTTACTCATTTCAGAGAGCGAAGAATGGCGCTTAAACCTAGGCTTGTTAGCCAGGACACAAGGTTTCCACCTTTGTCTTCCTCAAAGAAGTCAGTACAAATTAACCTTCTTAGTTACGTCACTCCCAACGATACACATAAACCTACCAAAACGAGACGGAAGGACGGTTTTCCCCGTTTCCTCTTTTTGATGATCTGAAAATATTTGTTGATTAACTTATTCATAAAATGGATAATTTAACTGCCGTTTATTTTTAAAGCTTCTTTCACCTCATCGCTACACAGTGGGCCGTTTCAATATTTTTGTCATATTACAAATATGCCACAAATATTAATGTTGCAAAGAAAAATACTGGTGGAGTATTTTCCAAGGAGTTTTATTTATATATTTTTTTTATTTCCTTTTTTTTATGACCGTTAGAATAGAATAGAAAAACTAAACATTTCAATTGAAATTGCAGAAACATGCCAGCATTTTAATTACCTCAGATAATATTCTTGAACATTTGAGCGAATAGTCTGTAGCCAAAAACAGTGTTTCGAAGTTCTCTGGGTTTCTTAGAACTTTTGAAAGGATCAAAGAGCTGTTGTTAGGAGAATTTCCTATAGGGTGCCATGGTGGAGCCAAGCTGAATTTTCTTATTTTGTTCGAACTAATATCTACGCTCAAAGTCTGAGATAAAAAGTTATCAATTGCTTTTAAGATTTCCAGAGATTTTCAGAGGACAATTGCCATATGCGAAAAAATGTTTGCACCATCGTACAAATAAGGTTTCCATTTCTCCTGCGTATATAATGTCTTGGGTATTTTTTTTTTTGCAATCACGTAGGCTGTGGATAAAAGAAGTCGTTTCCCTAAGTTTGAGAGATGCATCATGACGAAGTAGCAGCATATTCTGAACTTTTTCAACGCGCAAATGTCGCAACAAGATTTGGATTTTAATCGCAGTGGGAGTGTTCCAATGGACTGTGAAAAGCGCCTTATACCGAGAAAGGAAGGACAACTATTCGTGAAGGTGGCCGCATTATTCAAGGTCTATTTGAGTTATCGCTGCCATCAAAAAGGAGATTCTGGCGAAAGTTGTCCTGTTTATGTTTTCCGTTCAACCGTTTCCTGCGACGTAATTTCTAAGTACGTAAGCGAGAAATATTATTCACATAGGTGTTACTGGTTTTGGAAAAGGGTTAGGTGGATTTATATGTCGTGTGGTAGATTCATACAATATAAATAAATATTCTTACAAAAAAAAAAAAAAAATTAAACTATTATACCTTCTAAAGTTATGATAGAATAATACTTCAGTCACTGCTTTTACTGAAAAAATTATTGGAACAACAGTGTGATATAGGTTTTAAAGAAGGAACATAACTCTCACCAGGAAATCTCAGTTAAATGATAAACAACGACCACATTCTTCATCAACAAAGATTATAGCCCCCCCAAGCCACATTCTGAACATAACAGCACAAATCCGCCATCATTAATCTTCTTTAATCCGAGCTTGAGGAAGCATTTTTTTTTTCTTACACATTGCTCTAAATCCATCATTCAAGCTATCTCCCCCCTCTCTCACACACTCACTAGAACATTGAAGATTTTTTTTCGCATTACACAGCAAGCCCTGAAGAAAGAAAAAAAACTCCTCCAATGTACAATTGGATGGGGGGCGGCCAAATTACACGAAAATTGAGCACGAACTGTGATAAATTAAAATTTAAATTGGCGCCTCGTTTTAATTGAACTTTTATTCGCTGTTTAATTTCGGGTGGAAGTTTTCCTTCCGACTTTTTTTTCCCGCCATAGTTAGTTCTTGCACAGAAATGTCTCACAAGTGGGAGGAATAAATAGAGTCATACTTTCCCCGGTGCCACGATGGTCAGAATAGCACAATACAATACAGTGCCGGAGCCAGTCTCGTTCGCCTTCATGGTTGCCGGCTAGCAATTGAAAATGATTAATGATTTCACACCCACGTTCTTCTGCACCGGAAAATTCTCATTGGCGACCCCTCGTTAGGACGCGATGATCACTTGAGGCGAGGTGGCTAATTTTTGTTTTTAATTTCTTTTCGCCGGCTTCTTGGTGGCTTTTTGTTGTCTCCGTTTGAACCCCCAAGACGCTATTGTTTCGTTAAAACGTTACGGATATGGCTTTTTCCGGTTGCCAAAGTGTTTTGTTTTGTTGTAGTGTTAAGATTCAATTCTTTTTTGGCACGCTTTATGAAGAACACGTCATTTCAGATTACTAAAAGCTCGCGTCATTTTGTGGGGAATCGAAAATGGAACAATATAAGGCGAGCTTTTGACGATTTATAACAATGCGCAGCTAATAAGTGATTCATTGAGGTGAATTTTGACATATGTAAACATGGAAGAAACTGCCGTTATCATTTTTCAATAGAGCGTCAGCGTCATTATTAAAATTCAAACGCAATTTTTTGGTTCAAACTGATACTACTGTTAATGTGTTCACTGTATTCCGGTTGGTGAGCAGTAATCAGTGAGCACATTTTTAATTTTCAAATCAGTACAGACCCTGCCGTCGTAGCAAGCTACATTAAACTGGCGGTGCCAACAGCCGCAACCCAGGCAACCATTTTCAACCGTACGCAAATTGTTTGTGTTTGAATACGTACTGACGTCACGTGATTAAAGACTTCTCATAACAGCTCGAACGAAGCTATTCATTGGTTAAATGTGTAATATCCTTGATACCGACAAACAAGCGTAACCCGAGACAAACATCAACAGAGAGAAGAGAGCGAGTGGTTAAGTTGAGATTGGAGTTGATCGTAATTTATGTTGACTCGAGTTTGATGTTCTAAATTATGGATGAAGATGGCTCTAATTGGATGAACAAATCGATTCCAGTGAAACCCTCGGTTAGTCGAAAACATGAAGGCGTCAGTCTCGTTCCAGAGTGATTGGCGATGATTGCTCAAGCCCTTCACGAGCAACAGATGTAAATTGCCGGCGGCAGTATACATAGAAGGCTTCAGAATGTTCGTGTTTAATTTCTTCCTAGTTGTTCATAAATTCTGATTGGTGGTAAGTAATCATCGGTAGAATTTTCATGAAAGCTACATCGGCGCAAGTTAAAATGCAGAGAAGGTTTTGGAGCACGCAACGTTTCGAACTCTATTTATATCTGGAATGGAAGGAATATCTACCGGCGGAAGTTGAGCTATATAAAACATAAAACATACCTAAACGCACCCTTTGACTGTCATATAGGATAATGATGAGCAGCTGAACGTGCCTCCCAGCCAGGGTTACCACATGCACAGATTTATCTAGATTGACACAGATTTTTTTTTCAAAATTTTCATACAGTTATCTGTATGTAAAGATCACAGATTTTTGAGATAAACCAAGATTTTTAAGATTTTAAATTATTGCTTGACCACTCAAAAACCTCAAATTTAAAAAATGTTAAAATTTAGGGATCCAAATTTTTACCAATTCTCCTTTCACTGTCCGGTTTTAGGCCCATGAAGCATACAATTTCAACTGACACCAACAATCAATAAGAACTAGCGATTTAAAATTGGCCTACTTTTGTGAAACTCCTCCCAAACAAATGAAACACAAATTTCTGCATAACTCGAGAACAAAACAAGCAAATGGAATCAAATTTGGCATGTTGTGGGTTTTAAAAACAATGATTGTGTGGTTTGGGTTATGATGGGTTCAAACCGATTGGTTCTAACAGATGGGTTCTAACCGATCCGTCAAGAACCTGCTGTAATGTGACTTTCCCCATTTTATAATTATCAAATGTTCAAATCACAAAGTATAATTATCAGAGGCTCCGGAATTCCGCATTCAGCTGAAGTTCCTACTATTGGATCTCCTTGCAAATATTTGTGAGGATGATTACCTAAAACACCGGACGGATTTCGGAGTTTCTGATTTTGAAAATGATCTCCATATGAAGTCAGAAATGCCTCTCGGGGTAGCGGCAGAAGGATCCGGAACTCTCTATAGGAAGGAGGCTATCTACTTGATTTGCTGTGCTTTTTATGCCGAGTTGATTGAACAGATCACTAAGCGCTTTGATCTGAACGATCCAACATATTTTTTTGCCTGTAGTGTGATGTAGGGAAAACTATAAATACACTTAAGCCCTAATGAAAAGACTGTATCTACTAATCAAAATAAATGTGTTCTTATGAGTATATATCTGCTCTATTTTGCATTCAACTATATAGCAATTATAAAAAAGATGTGCATAAACATTCAGATACCTAAAAAAAATTAATTCTACTTTTACAACACAAAGTTTGAAACAATGATTTTCGACAAGATGTTCTAAAATTAGATATGGGAACAAAAAAAATGTGGCAACCCTGCTCCCAGCTTTGTTTATCTCCTTTGCTGAGTAAATTCATCAACAACAGTCAGGGATGCCATATTTACAGACATGTCTGTAAATTTGCAGACTTTTCCAACGATGCAGACATTTAACAGACATTTTATTTATGTTGCAGACTTTTACAGACATATATTTTTTTTTTAAATTTCAAATAAAAGGTATTTCAAAAGTTCGGATTTAAAAAGTACAAGTATCTAAACAGTATTGTAGATACTATAAGAAGCTTTGTTGATTTTTTTTTAAATATCGTAGGTATCATTTAAAGTAGAAATCCTTGAAGATACGAAGGCGGTGGGCCACTTGGAGACACGATGGGTCCGCAGATAATTATCGTATAGGCCCTTTCTGAGAGTAACATGGAGTTTCTACTTATGGTAAGGTTCAATCCCATGCGAAAAATTATTGTCAATGCGTTGGTAATATTGGTCCTTTGTCATTAAGTCACAACGAAAATCAAGTTTCACAACAATATCCCCATATTTGAGAAAGTTACCGAAAAAAGGGGTTACTGAGTATTTGCACTAAAGCCCAGTCGGTTGCCACTTGGGACAGAACAAGAGTAAAAGTTCTGAGCTATTGAAATAAATTTTAAAACTCTGAATTTTCCAAAGTACAACTAAATGCATAACTTCAGTGTATTTGTGCTAAGGTTAGTAATTTATCCCTAAATTAGTCCTAGATTCCTAAAAGTATAGAAAGAAAATACCTACAATTAAGGGTACATCCTGGAAAGTTTTCAAGACGACTTCCCAGAGCTTCGGCAAGATAATTCCCGAGGAAGAGACTGCCTCAAAAAAAAAAACTTCTCCGATTGTCTGGTAGAAACTTCTCAGAAGTATTGGGAGCAAGCAGACCAAGCAAGAACCTTTAAAAATTCAGGACCGAACATTACTGAAGTTCAAGATCATACTTACCAGAATTTCAGGGCAGAACTTCCCTTCGAACCAGGAGAAGACTTATCAGAGCTTCAGAATAAAGAGGCGGGAAGAGGACTTCTTTGAAGTATTTTTTTTTTTTTTTTTTTTTTGTGGGGCGTAGAATCACTGCGTCCACTGAGTTGAACTTTTGTGATATACCCCTGTTTACTATACTAATTCGCATCTTAAAGCTAGATCACCATTTGTCAAGTGACCAGCCTAAGACGCGTCTCCCAGTCAGGCAAAATTGAGTTTATAGAACCCACCACCTTCCCAGGAATTGCAGTCCAAATTTCTTTAGGTTGCATATAGCCACTGTACATAAATTTAAGTCTGCTCTTGTACAACTGCAAAGCAGATGTTCCGAGGTTTCACGTTCCATGTTACAGAAACGACAGATATCATTCTGAACCTGGCCAATGTTTTTCAAATGATATCTACTCGGGCAATGTCCGGTTACTAGCCCAGTATAGGTACAAAGAACTCTCTTATTGAGCTCCAGAAGCTTTTTACTAATTGCAACATTTGGAATTATAAACCTTTTCGCTTGAGAACACTTTATGTTGACCAACCAATTGGCCATCACCCTTTGCTCTTCCCAAGATTTTAATTCCATTTTTATGGCACAGCATGATATACCGCAGAATGGTTCTGGGCCAATAAACTGTGCATTTGAACCTTGTTTAGCAAGCTCGTCTGCCCTTTCATTACCTTCAATGCCACAGTGTCCCGGAACCCAGAATAAATTCACCGAGTTCTCTTGGCACACCTTTCGCAATGAAAGAATGCATTCCCAGACAAGTTTGGATGTACATTTTATTATAGTAAAGATCTCCGCTTGGAAAACCGTTGGATAGTTTCCCATCGCCACTGAGATTTCTACCCCAGGGCCGAAGATTCCTGCTCCCGTTTTTGTTCCAATTTTTGAGCCATCTGTGAAGAATTTTATGGAGCCATGACGAACAGTGGGACCTCCGACATCCCAATCTATACGTGACGTTTCACATATGTTGTAAGGAATGTCATGGTTTTCCACAGGTTTCATCCAGTCTCCATTCATGTACATCACTGGCCCATTTTGAAAGCTTTGTGAAATGCTCAGGTGACCGACTAAATCACCAGACATGAAAGTTTTCAACCGTTTAAGTCTAAGCATACTCTTTTCCGCTTCTAGTTGCACGTATTCGTGCAAAGGCAGCAGATTTAGCATTGCATTCAACGAATTTGATGGAGTGCTGCTCATTGCTCCCGTTATAGCAATGGATACTAGCCGTTGATGTTTTGCAAGCTTTTTCTGTGCAGTAGCCTCTTTTGTTTTTGGCCACCACACAAGAGAAGCATACGATATTTTAGGAAGTATTATGGATGTATAAATCCACATTATCATTTTTGGTCTTAGACCCCATTTTCTGCCAAATGTTTTTGAGCAAATCCAGAAAGCACTGGTTGCCTTACCGATCACACACTCAAGGTGAGCATTCCAGTTCAGTTTGGCATCCAGTATCACTCCTAAGTATTTAACCTGTTCACTAAGATGGATCTTTAATCCTCCTAGCTGGAACGCTTTTAGACTAAACTTCCTTTTCCTAGTGAAAGGTACAATTACTACTTTTGCTGGATTAGGCCCTCCTTCATACACCAAAACTGGGTAAATTTTAGGGCCCATTGCATTCTTTCTGAAATGATGTTGTCAAATTTTCCCCTCACTATAATGACTATATCGTCTGCAAAACCTACAACCTCGAAACCATTTTCCTCTAAGCTTCTTAGAAGCTCGTCTACAACTAAGGACCACATAAGTGGTGAGAGGACTCCTCCTTGGGGACAACCTTTCGTTGCCCGTATTGTAATAGACGAACTTCCCAGCTCTGAAGTGATTTCTCTTTTTGCGAGCATGGTATGAACCCAGTTAATTATGTTCATGTCAAAATTCCTTTTCTTCATGGCACGAGCCATAGATGAATAGGAAGCGTTGTCGAAAGCTCCTTCAATATCTAAGAAAGAACAAAGTGCTATTTCTTTTACCGATAGAGCTTTATCTACTTTTGAAACCACACTATGCAGTGCCGTAACTGTTGACTTACCAGACTGGTAAGCAAACTGGAACTCGGATAGTGGATGCTTGTTCATGTAAGTTGAATTGATATAATCATTCAAAACTTTTTCCATAGTTTTTAATAGGACTGATGAAAGACTAATGGGTCTGTATGATTTAGGATGCGCCTTGTCTCGCTTTCCTACTTTAGGTATGAAGATAACTTTTACTTGTGTCCATGAAGTTGGAATATGGTTGAGTCTTAGACTTGCCTTAAAAATCTCAATTAATGGCGAGATCAACACTGCTTCGCCATTTTGAAGTAATGCTGGAAATATCCCGTCCGTTCCTGCAGATTTGTAAGGCTGAAAAGATCTCAACGCATTTTCTACCCTGGCTTTTTTAAATATTTTGTCAGCCAAGTCATTTGCAGCAATTTTCGTTCTAACAGACTTTTGAGGTGTCCTTGTAGAACTTTTTTCACCTTCAAGTGATCCATCTCTGATTGGATCTACACACAAAACTGATCCAGGAAAATGTGTTTCCATAATCAGCTTTAACGTTTCACTAGGAGTTTTTGTAAAAACTCCATCCTCATTTTTCAGATTCCCAAGTTCAATCGTATGATCCTTTGCAAGAGCCCTCTGAAGTCTTGCGACTGCTGGACTATTGCTTATGTTTTCACACGTTAGAACCCAGGATCTTCGTTTAGATTTTCTTTGAAGTTAGGAACTTTACAGAGGTTTTGGTGTTCATCCCAGAAATTCAAGATTGAACTTCAGAAGAAGAATCAGAAAAAGAAGTTCAGAAAAAAACTTCCCCAAATTTTAGACGGGAACTAACAAGGAAGGGCACTACCTTTAATATCTCAAAATATCAGGGAAAAAATCCTCAGGAAGTGCTAGGCAGATTTTGCAAAGCTCAGAGGATAACATTTCAAAATTTCAGAATGAAGATTTCTCAAAATTCTTTGGAGAGAACAGAATTAACCTTTCCAGTAGCATTGGGGGAAATTCTTTCTAATTTGAGCACAAATGTCCCAATAGTTTCAGAACAAACTTCCTCAGAGTTATGGCGAAAACTTCTTAAAAATTCAGAAGTCAAGGAAGAAACTTCAAGAACAAATTTTAGGGAATTTTCCTAGAAATTTTGGAGACGGCTTTCCCAAAGTTTCAATGAAAATTTCCTCGCAGTTCAGCATGGGACCAATCAGAAGTTTGGTAAGAATAAACTTAAGAAGACCTGTAGGATCAAGAAGCTTATGTTTTTAAAAATTCAGTAAAGAACTTCTCAGAAGTACATAAGGTCCGAAGAGACCAAAAGTTTAGTTGTAACTACCCAGAAGTGCTAGAGAGCGTCCCTAAAGTTTCGAATCGAACATTCCAGCATTTCAGAATGAGAATTTCTCGAAGTTCAGAAAATCGCAGATGTTCAGGTAGATACTTTTGATAAAATCAGGAAGAAACTATCCAGAAGTATAGGGGGAGCTTTCTAGTAGTTCTCAGAAATTCAGGAACAAACTTCCTCGAAGTTCAGAAGAATACTCCCCTGAGGTTCAGAGGAGAACATCTCGGAAGTTCAGAAAAAAACTTCCCTTAACTTCAGGAAGAAACTTCTTACAACTTTAAGAAGATTTTCCAAGAAATTTTGGAGAGTACTTTCCCAAAGTTTTGCGGAAATTTTTCTCGTAGATTCAGGATTATCAGAAGTTTAGAAAGTAACTATGTTGAGGAAAAAACTTACCAAATGTTGCTGAAGGGTAAGGTTGGGTTCTTAAATGTGAATTTCGAAGAAAATAAGAAGTGACTGCCAGGAAGTTCGTGAGGAATTGTGTCCAAAATTCAGGAGGAAACATACAATTCAAGTCCATACAATCCAAGAAAAACATGCAGAAACGTTTACATAATCACAAATATAGCGAAAATGACATAACTCGCTCTCTTATTACGTCTACTCGTTGAAAGAAGTCTAATTTTGTAAAAAAAAAAATTACAGACTATCATAGACATTCCCAGATATTTCAAATATTTATCACAGTTATTTGGAAAAAATATCTGGCATCCCTGACAACAGTTGATTCGCTGTGATTCAATTCCACATAAAATGTTGAAAACTCAATATTTCCCCTTGTTTTTTTGTACTAGGTAAGTGAGTTATGATTTGTTTGCGTAAGGCAATTGGAATTCCCTGCTATAAAGGTGTTTATCCCGACCAAATTAAGCGTTTCAACTTGCAGCAGATACCACGACAAATCGAAACGGGTACAGAGTATAGACACTCAAGTAATAGACCGGACAACGTGCCGCCATGTTGTATCCAAAACGAACATTTCCTCGCATTTCCCATACGATTTGACAGTTGTTTTGGATACATCAACTCTGCCAGACTCACGTTGTCCGGTCTATTACTTGAGTGTCTGTAGTACAGAGAGGCAAGTTGAAATGGTGAAGATGGCCGAAGTAACTTTTTAATAGTAGCATTAAATACATAGGGTAACTGGATGTTATGTTAGCTTAGCTCCTTCATTCAGCCTATGTACCTAAAATGTCATTAATTCGGCAATAATCAACAAAATTATGTTGCTATCAGGACGATCGATTTCACTTGAAGCAACAGCACAGACATTGTTAATTCATTTATAGTTGTTCACTTTCGCGTAACTATCGATTTCCTTAACTTTTTAGACATCATCACATAGCTGGTTAAGCTGAATAGATTATCCACACGATCTTTGGAGGATCCTAATTTCGTTAAATTGAACATATACACCGATTAATGCAAAAAATGAATAGTCATACGTTATAAACTTACTGTTCACATACGTAAAATAACAATGATTTAACAAGAAAAGCGTAGACCCAATGTTAGAAACATATATATTTCTATGTTCTCAACTATGGCCTGCTGTACGAAAAGCATATTTAAAATGTTGATACTGGTTAAATTTTAAATAAAAATGTTTGAGTTTCGATGGCATGTTTTCCAAATGGCTCATAACACAAACTAGAGAAACAAAATCTGTGCAGAGTGAATTCTAGGGGTGTTTTTTCATTAAGGCGAATCTAACATTGAGAGTCTCTCTTTGACTACCTTCTCTTTCATTCATATTCCAATCACCTTTGCGTATATCATTCTACTGTTGTAGAGTATGCTAGCCAGTACTGTTGTGATTTGACCTGTAATGAAGAATGCCTTGAAAGTGTTATAATGGCGCTGTAATGATTGAAAGAGAGTGAGCCCGTAGAGAATCTCTCAATGTTAGATTCACCCTAATGAAAAAAAAACCCGAGAATTATAGCGTTTTCATTATCGGATGGCCGATATACACTATGTTTCATAGCAATAGATTCACTTAAAAAGTCCATATGTTTCAATAAAGAAAGAATACTACCGTTCCATTTATTCACATGGAGAAACAATGTGAGGAAGTTGACTCACACCACAAAACTTCTGAATCCATTCATATACTGTGTGAGTGTAGGATATTAATAAAATCACTCATTTTTGCTGTTGCATAACTATAGAACCAATACATACAAAACTATTTGCATGAATTGCGCTTCAGTTATCTTCCATATTTTATCGTGTTGTGACGTGTTTGTGAATGCTCCGGAGTAATGCCGCGTGGAACGTTTTTCATGGAAGAAGAAAGAGGTATTGTTATTTCGCGAATGTAATGTTCGTATTCGCAAAATTGCTTGACGTTTGGAATGCATCACGTCATAATCAATTTTCTGAGAATAACAAAATAGGTGTACCCAAAAAAAAGTTGAAAGAAGAATTGTTCAAACTGCAAGTAACTCACTCTAAAGTTTGAAACAAATTAAGGCTGAGTTATCACTTGATGTCTCATGTTCTACAATCTCGCGAACATTGAAAAGCTCTCCTTATATTCAGCGGCAAAACTGAAGCAAGCTCCACGACTCTTACCTCGCCATAAACAAGACCGACTCGAGTTCACACGAGCTAATATGCGTAGAGATTGGAGTAAGGTATGTAACCTTCATTATTCACTATTAATTAAGTTCCTTTGTCCCACTAGGTAATGTTTTCCGACGGAAAAAAATCCAATCTGGATGGCCCAGATGGATTTTTTTCATACTGGAGGGACTTAAGAAAGGAGAAGCGTTACTTTTCGACTCGTAACTTTGGTGGTGGTAGTTTTATGGTTTGGGGAGCATTTTGTCAAACTGGAACGGTGCAGATTGCTTTTCTATCCACCAGAATGAGCAGATACTCCAATGCCATTTGCTACCTTTCTTGCGGCAAATTTCATTACAATATCAGCAAGATAATGCTTCAGTTAATACAAGTAGAGCAACAATAGCGTGGTTCCACAAACATGGAGTTCAAACTATTTGTTCTCTAGACCAAAATCCGATCGAGAATATGTGAGGATTGATCGTACGTGAAGTATATACAGACAACAAGCAGTACGCAAGCGTTCATGACCTGAAACAAGCCGTCTTATCTGCATGGCAAGGAATACAAGTATCTACTTGCCGTAAATTAATTTGGAGAATGCCGAATAGGTTGCTTGAACTGATTGAGAACGAAGGAGGACCTACCCATTATTAACATTTTCATTTTCAGGGAAACATCGTAGAAACCTTTAAAAGAGAAATAAATTTTGAACTGGTTCTATAGTTATGGAGCATATAATTTTTATGTATGTTTTACTATAAAGCTAAAAACAATATGCTTAGAGTCTAAAATTCTACAGTAAAAATAGACAACAAGTATCTATTATTCTGTGCAACTTATTTCGAAAAATCCTCTAATTAATCCAAGACATCTCGAAAAAAAATTCATTGGTTCTATTATAATAATTCTATAATAGTTATGACACGAAGTGTACTATATATTAGAATCACTGAAGTGTTTCTTAGCTGTTTTATTAAAGTTTCTTTTGTGAAGATGCAGATCCAGAAGACATTGCACAGTGGACCCAAACCTACGAAGAATCGTAGGAATTGAAAAAGTTCAGCGAAAATTACTGATGATTAAAGGAAAAACTCCTACAAACTTACTGGTGCCAAAATCAGCAACCGCACGCAACTGTTTGTGAGAGTTTTTCCATTAAGATCCGGCAATTTTCATTCTAGAATAGTCGGGAAAACTCTCCGCTTTGCTGCATTATAGGGATAAGCCCTACAAATTCAGACGGTGGCTAATAATGACGCCAGTAAGTATGTGAGAATCTTTCCTTTAAGAAACAGTCTTTTCCGCTGAACTTTTTCAATTCCTCCAATTCTTTGTAGGTTTGAATCCATTTTTGCCCAACGTGCATTGCAACGTTGGTCAATATAACTTTTCCAGCAAAGATGCTTATCTAGAGCTACACCCAAATACTTAACTTCTGAAGATAAAGACAGTTTAACGTCTCCTAGTTGAAGATCAGTGATGGAACCCTCCATTTTTTAGTGAAAGTTACAATTGTTGTTTGTGTGAGCGTCATAAATTTTGGACACTTTTCTTTCAGCGTAGTTTAGTTTTAACTTATTTCACGGATCGCTGCAACGCAAACGCATTTTGTACGAACGGCATCAAATCCCAAATTATAGGTACACGATGTTGCCAAGAAACTGAAACTACCGAAAAGTACCGTATTTTGTTTGCAAATTATTTGACCAGCGCTTGACTGTGGATGGAAGTGGAACAAATCGAAATGCTCCCGAAAAATGGGCAAGAAGGTGGTAGCCATTAATATGAAAATCCCAATATTTCTGTACGAAACAAAAAGTACAAAAAGTGAAGCAGGGGCAAGGGCTGAAGGCGTCCAAAGTGAAAGAGGTGTTCAACCGTGATGACAAGCAAAATTTCACTGATGCTAAGGAGCTTAACACACATTTTTGCAAACATTTTCTTGTATCAAAATGGACGACAAAACATACGTACTCGAAGACTTTAAACAGCTTCCGGGTCTGGCTTTTTATACCGCCATTACCGAGCATTTCCGGACAAAGAAGGTGTCCCAATTCCCAAAGAAGTATTTGATTTGGCAGGCCATATGTAGTTGTGGTCGAAAATCTAACAGCTTCGTCTCTATCGGCACTATCAATAAGGATGTGTACGAGAAAGAATGTCTTCAAAAGCAATTGCTACCATTTATCAGAAGCCACGACTCTCCAGCTCTGTTTTGGCCTCTTGTCACTATGGTCCTGGAATGGTATAAGGTACAAAAGGTCAGAAACTCTTCGAAACTAAGAAAAAAGAAAACCGTACGGAACCTGATGGCGAGTGAATCACAGAAAGTTCGAGAATTTTACAGAAAGAAAGATTAACATCTGAACAGGCTTTATGCATGATATTTCTATGGACCATAGAAGGAGAGACAAAACGCCCCCTTTATGAGCAGCCTTTTACCTTTAGCTGTTACTTTTTCTTTTGAGTCTCCAACATTTGCAGATCTGGTTGCAGTGATCAATGTCCCCAACATAGGATAAAATTGCTCCGTCTTCTCAAAGGTTCATTCCTACATTCTGATAATTATTATAAAACAATATCGTATTGAACACCTCACACCCGTGAAGATGATAATTATTTCAATCTTGCCATAATGTGGACAGAAAAAAATATTGAAACCAGTTATCCATTCCGAGCAGAACCAAACCCAGTAACGAATTCGCACAGAATAATGATGAACGTCCCTTTCTCTCCTGCTCACCCAGCTCCAGCAGTGCCCCCCCCTTCGTCATCAGTAACGATGGGTTATGAATTTTGAATCAAAACCGCAGTCCTGCACTCAAAAACGGGAAGAAAGACCTCGGTCCGTACTCACCAGTAAAAGTTTTCCGCACAGTTCCAAAGCTGACAGCCTCACGTCCGAGCCACTTCCTGCAATAAGAAAAGAAAAAAAAATCATTAGTAATCGAATGACAAACTTTTCAGCGCCAACTTGGGATGAAAAGAGTCGTGCCGGACGAGATGGACTGTAGGTGAAATCATTTTCAATCGTCCGCCAATTGTGTGGCAGCCATTAGTGGAAGTTCGGATGTTCTTTCTCCATTATCCAAGCGACTTGTAAAAAAGAATAATAATACAGAAACCGAAAACGAAAGCACTTCTTGCAGCGATTGTGACATGGTTGATGCAGTTTCACTGCACTGCAGCAGTATCTCGAACTTCATAGACAAAGCTGGACGAGACCCTTCGATCCTTCCGCCGATTGCGGTGGTGTCCACATAGTTGCACAAACGAGCGACGACGCCGCAGATTGGAAACTGGTTTCTCGTGTTGTGTCAATACGACGAAGCCGGAACTTTGAACTTGTTGTTTTCGATTCTTCGGGCCAGTTGACAGCAGCGGAAATGGAAAGTCTGAGGAGGGATTGCGAATCGTTTGTGTTCGGTGCACAGGACTAGGAGGCCGATGGATCGGAAAAGCGACGCGGTTGCAACCGTGGCAACCGAAATGCACGGCTTGCTGTAATGGCACGTCCCTGGTGCAATGGAACGTGCAGAGAAGGATTAATGTTTGTTTGTTTGATGGGGTTGTACAATCGGGGAAAAGTAAGTGAGGACCGATAGAAACTGCTTCTGAAGGATCTTTTTTTTTCTTATTGTGAATCAATAAATCAACTTACTTCTAGTTGCGGGAAGTAATTATGAACGCAGTTTCTAGGGTGCGTTATCAATTAAGTATGTCCTTGAGTTTTTTTTTTTTGCATTTAGAGTCAGTTCCAATCAACCAAATTTGTGATTTTAATTCAGAGATTTCGGGAATTGTTGTCCTCCGAAAACAAATTTTCATTATCAACTATCACAACTCATCATGCGTTCATGACAAATACAAAATTACCGTAATTTTTCATTTGTACTCTCGCAATACATCATCGGCTCACTGAGGCATTAATACCGAGCGTTGAACAACCGACAACGAGGAATGATAATCCTTAATCATATTATTTAAATATGCCCGCTACTGACAGTTTTTATCCCAACCGATGCTTCCAATCGACTGTGATGTATTGTAACTGTCAGAGGATTTTTATCACCGCATACGTTTCCCTAGAGGGGATTTTTTTTCGGGAAATACTCTACTATCATCCGCCCTGAACTGCGATTTTCTGGCAGATTCCTGGGTAGGCTTCGAGTTCACTTTTTGTGCTTGTGCAACACACATATGATCCGAAGTTTCCGACTGAGTGCATCCGAATAAAGCTCGTGTAGGCGACATTTAATTTTACGCTGCCAAATAAGTTCGCTTCCGGAGGCACATCATTATGACTGCAATTTTTTGTTACGCCAACTCACAACCAGAACCAATATGTAATACCATTAACAAAGTTTCAACATCATCCATGGAAACCTTCGATAATTGAAATCAAAAACATGAAAACAATTTTTAATTAAAAAAAAAGAAAACACTTTCGCTCACAATTCTTTGTACGCGCAGCTCCATGGGTGACCCATTAACTCGTATCCAAGCAGGCATTGGAGAAAAAAAAATCCCTCCTCTTACTCCTTCGCTTCTTAGTGCGATAATGACACAGAGAGAGAGGAAAATGTGATTATCAGCTTTTAATAATGTTCGTCTATGCCACCCCGCCAGCCAGCGGGAGCACTTTGATAAGATCCTGCGAAGCCCAACGCCACTCGAAGGCGATAGCGCACGGTGGAAAGTTTTCCCGCACTCGCAAACTTCGCTGAACAGTTCGAAAGAAAGAGGAATACCGACTTTAAATTTTCACTTCCAACCCACCGAAGCGGAGCGGTTTTATGTGGCGTAAAATAATGAGTTTATAGGCTGTGTGTCTGGCTGGCTGCACTGTTGTGCTGATGGGTTAGGTCGTGTAATTTCAAAGCTTGCTTGACTTGCGGGAGTAAATGAGCGAAAGTGTTGCTCATTTATAGCACCCGACCTCCCCTGCTGACGTTGAGGGCTGCTCGTGGTGGTGAACGCTATTGAATAAGACAGCTGCGAAGGGAGACTGATGTTAGTTGGGATCCATGTGATCCATTAAAAAAAAATATAAGTTTCAGCTAATAATAAACAAAAAAAAGTTATTTCTTTTAGTTAGATATTTTGTTCACAGCGTCTGTTATCCTATTACGGTAATCAAATAAAATAACAGTAGCAGAAGTTTCTTGTAGTGATTTTATTTCAGTGTAGCCTCAAAAAACATGACCATCCCTACATACAGCCCCAAACAATTATGCACACCCCAAGGTGTGCGTCGCTTAGAACAGTGTGCCAGGCATGCCGAAGTAGGAAACCTTACACCATAACGGAACATGTGTGCACTCTATGGCACACTTTTGACATTTGTACGTCTCGAAGATATAACCTGGCAGCCCTGAAAAATTAACGTTTCAAATTGTTGTGGTGTTGTTTTGATTTGTTTGGTTCGTCAAGCAACGGAAAATGATTATAGGTGAACTTTTAATCTACCTGTTAGTTGAGGCGAAATTTCGGAAATAATGAATGAGGTTAGTGATTAATTTAATAAGTCGTGACATGATATCACTTATCAGCTTTAATTAAAGCCAAGTTTTTGGAGCAAATGGGAAGCGGGATATGGAACTATCATCCTCCATATCCTAAATATTTCGAAAAAGCAGAACATCTGCAACCAGTCGCTGGCTAAGGTAATAATCGAGAAGATCCGGAGATTGAAGAGGACATGCGGATCATATCTTACAACCTTCGTGAAGAAGCTGTTGCTGGTGGAACTCCGTTGAAAGAAATTAATGGAGAAACATACGCATGAAATCCAACTGAATTATGGTTTCAAGTATTTCCCAATCCCATAACCGCCACATCCAGCTATTCTACGAAGTATTTCCCAATCCCATAACCGCCACATCCAGCTATTCTACGAAGACACTGAACAGCACTCACGCTTATTGTATGGAAAAATAAGCTACATTATGCTTCACAGTAAGTGTATTTCAGATGAAAGCATAACTATATCTCACAATAACCTTTTTTTACCAGAGGACTCGGCCTGTGATGCCTTATTGGAGCAGCTGAAAAACACTGATATCAAAGTTTTTTCTCTGTGGAAAGTTCCGGCTATGCATGGGCAAATATCTATGTTGTAGTGTTCCATGGACAAGAGAGGAAACTGGCACATTCACAGCCTGACTATGCATAACAATAATGTTCATTTCTGAATGCCAGAATGTTCACCAAGGAAATGACATCATACGTATACTACAGTGAAAAAGTTATAAATATTTGACGAAGGTCGAGTCAGCCGGGAAATCAAACATGCTGAGAAAGAGGATAAATCAATTGTCAATATACCACAGTTTAAGGGAATTCTCACACTAACTTACAGTTATTAATATCTTGAGCTCTATTCTTTATCCATCCATCACCAACCGCAATAAAAACAGTGTCCGAGACATAAATTTTGAAATCAAAACAAAACCATCGCCTGGTTGCCAGGCGTAGCCAAAATATGAAGATTCAACTGTCAAACTATCGTGGCACACATGGGCACCTAAAGGGTGTCCACGATGAAATTGCCACACTATGAAATTGCTCTAACTTTTTAACCGTTGGGTAGAATTTAATGAAAATTTGGGTGGATTTAGATTTAGTTTAGCATTATTTACATCCTGCAAGTTTTAAAGTCCTGTGATCAAAACTCGCGGAAATGGAGTCGAAAGAACAGCTCGTGCGTGATAAAATCTTGCGCATTCATCACGAGAACAAGGATCTCTCGCATCGTTTCATCGCTAAAACGTTGGGAATCGCAAATTCCACAGTGTCGCGAGTGATTAAGCGGTACGAGGAACGGTTGACCATCGATCGGAAGCCCTGAAGTGAAGGAAAAGTATTCCGTACAACACCAAAAATCACAACCGCGTAGTTGGGGCCTTCAACCGAAATCCGAACGCCTCCGTTCGGGATGTGGCTAAGAAGCTGCACCTAAGCCGAAGTTTTGTCCAGAAGGCCAAAACTAAGGCTGGGCTTCGAACGTTCAAGGTACAAAAGGCCCCTAATCGCGACGAGAAGCAGAACAAGTCCGCCAAAACCCGTGCCAGGAAGTTGTATCTCAACATGCTGACGAAAGTTGAATGCTGCATCATGGACGACGAAACATATGTGAAGGCCGACTTCAAACAGATCCCCGGCAACCTGTTTTTCACGGCCAAGGATAAGTTCAGCGTTCCGGAGCATGTCCGCACTCAGAAGATGTCCAAATTTGCGAAGAAATTCCTGGTTTGGCAAGCCATCTGCACGTGTGGGAAGCGGAGTGCACCTTTCGTGACCAGGACACGATGAACGGACAGGTGTACATAAAAGAGTGCCTCCAGAAGCGGCTGCTTCCTCTCCTGAAGGCCCACAACGTCCCAACAATCTTCTGGCCGGATTTGGCCTCATGCCACTACTCAAGGACGTGCTGAAGTGGTATGCGGACAATAAGGTCAATTTCGTGCCGAAAATGTTCAACCCTCCCAACACTCCGGAGCTCCGCCCCATCGAGAAGTACTGGGCGATTATGAAGCAGCACCTTCTTAAACGACCTAAGGTAGTGATGACAGTCGAGGAACTGAAGAAAGTATGGGTTTACATGCAAAAAAGGGTTGATTCACAGGTTGTGCAGAATCTTATGGCCGGGGTTAAGGCCAAGGTGCGGGCATTTGCGAATGGACGGTAAATAAAATACGAATAAAATGGTAAAATAAAGTTTAATAGTTATTCCTTAATCCCTGAAAATTTGATGGCAATCGGATGAAAACTCGAATTTTGCGAATCAATTTTGTGTGGGGCAATTTCATCGTGGACACCCTTTATTGGCACTACAATCGAACAAAGTAACGCTTAGTGGCACACTAAAAAAAATAGGCACAAGAGATATTGTGCTGAGCGACTCACCCCTTGGCACACCCTCACAAAACTGTCATTTTAGCGCTTACTTTGGTTTTGTTTGCAAACATCCAAAATGCAAGTGGTAGTATCGCTCGCAGTGGTGCGATTTATCATTTTCACTTGATGATATCTGTGGAAAGTTACTTCAGTAAGACAGTCACAATCACTTTATGTGAGAGCTTCTGAATGTGCAAACTCGATTCTGAACAGGAAGCTTTTCCGCTAGTTCATTTAACGTTGTCCACGCTGATTTTATTTTAAACTCATAAGCTTAAAGCGTTCATTACCCAGTTCCTCAGTCATTTTCACTTTCAGAAAGGTTTACTGAAACTGATAGAAATGTTTTATGTGGCGTCAAATATTCTGTCAAAAGAACAAAGAGAATCAAAACAAAAGCAAAAATACCGAAGGGCGCAAAAATGTATCCAGCATTTTACGAGTGCTAATGGCCGTCTCGGTTGAGCTCGGTTTCTGTTAGGGAGCAAGCTATTTGACGTTTGTCTAGGCCGTTTGACAGAGAATCGATCAAATCTTATCGATTAGCTGTCAAATTCGTGTCAAACGACCTAAGCCAAACGTCGAATCACTTGCTACCTACCAGAAACCGAGCTCAACCGAGACGGCCATTAGCACTCGTAAAATGCTGGATTGCAAGGTGCACTTGGAACCAAGGGGTAGAACCAATTTTAAATCACTAGTTTCATATCGATAGTTGTAACCCGTCTGTTTCGATTGAATTTTCGTCCGATTCGTTGCAGTTGCAAAATCTAAACAAAATGAAACGTCATCACTTCTTAAGGAGACGTTACTTCCATTGAACTTTTTTACGCATTTTCGTAGAAAAATGGGAGTGGATTACTCATAAAGGAAGGTTTTACATTTACTTATTTATGAGTATACTGTGTATAGTCAAACCGGGCATAACTTTTATTCATGTTTATAATGTAAAAATTGCGTTGTATGTAAGCCCGTGGCAAAGCAAGATTAAAATGCGTCAAATATGTTGGCAATATTAGAACCGACGTTTTGAAAAATGCATAACGCAATTATCACCTCGCTCAAAACGTAATTTTTAAAATATATTTTGATTTCCATTCTTATAACAAGGGGGTGCTGTTGACAGTGTTACACGGGTCGCCGAACATGTGTATGAAGAAAATGGAAGCTACTGATATTGTTAATATAGTGTTATATTTTAGGAAAAATGCAAGAAAACATTCGTCAACTTTCCTGTATTTCTTGCACAGTCATACGGCCCTCTTTACTTGCCATCTTTTTTCGGCTTTTCATTCAAACCAGACGATGCTTCAATTGTTTTGACAATTTCTTTAATTTACGCTTGATTAATGCCCACAATTTATCAGTGGGATGAAACTCTGAACAATTTAATGGATTGATTCTTTTTTTAATAAAATGTCCATTCCACTCCATTTTCATTCTTCACGGCTGTAATGGCAACTGGCTATGTCGGGCCAGGACACATGGGACCAAGAGGTGGATCGCTTAGCACACTTTTCTCCTGTGTTATTTTTTTGAGTGTGTCTACAAGCGTTGCAATGTTCTGAGAATGTGCCGAAGGTGCCGATGTTGACAACCCGAACCGTTATTTTCTGCTAAGCCTGCTGGTTTCTTACTTCTATGAGCTCAACTGTCAAAAAAGTGCGTCAGTGTGCCACACATGTGGTATGGATTGAAAATCGAAGTACCGCAGCTATGAAACTTGTTCGTCTAGTGTGTCATATTGTTCTAAGCGATTTAGTCTTGCATGGGACCCTCTTGCGATAGAATGAACGGGACATTTATTCTTAAAGGGACTCCATTTTTGACTAAAAAAATAATATAAATTCCATTTACTTTGAAAATCATCGAACAGGACTATTAAATCACTCAAATTGAAATTTTTGAATGGTAACTAAACTCAGTGAAATAAACGTTCGATGAATCCTAGAGGGCTTGAGCTGTTTAGTGGAATACCTGAAACTAGAAATTAGAAAAAAATTTAGTATTTTCCATTTAATTCCAACTACCTTTGCTTATCTTGACAGATACGCGTATTTCGTCCACATGTGCAGATTTCTTCAGGCAGACTCCTTGCAGCTTAAAGGCTTACAAGAAACACGTCGTGTGAAACAAAATCCATTCATAAGTCAGCCTTATGAAATTCCAAAGCATCGTTCATAAGGTGAACCTTATGAAATTCTTAAGATTATTTGCCTGAGTGTAAAATGGGTAAAAACCTGGTTTTGCAAACATGTTTTATCGAAAAAAGAATCACGCATCTTTATTGATGTTTTTGATATAGGACTGACATCAATTTTCAGGGTTTTCAGAAGATTATTGCATAATTTATTCTTCTTTTTAAAGATTGTACTCTTAAAACAAATGCAAAACTTTCTTATGTGCATAACATTTTATTGCATGGGTAAAAATTGATGAAATTTTGAGTAAAACTAGTTTAGAGTGTCATGTTATAAAAAGTCACTTTTTGCGTGACATAATTAATGGTCGTTCCCTAATGGACGACGAGACGTACATCAAAGGGCACGCCAAGCAGATCCCCGGCCTGGAATTGTTCGTCGGCAAGTCCCACATGGAGTTCCGGAGAAGTTTGGGAAGAAGAAGGTCGCCAAATTTGCCAAAATGTCGATTTATTCGGTGTGGCAGGCAGAATCGCCTACTGCTCTTTGTCCGGTCCTACAATGGTAACACTCTTTTTTGGCAGGATCTGGCATCGTGTCATTACGTGTTGCCAACGACGTTGTTTTTGTGCCGAAGGAGGCAAATTGACCAAACTCACCAGAACTTCGCCCAATAGGAAAAATTCGGGTGATTATGAAGGGCAAGCTCCGGGAAACAGGGAAGGTTTTCAATAACGACAAGGATTTGAAGAAAAAGTCGACGAAAGTTTGTAGGAAAGATGGTACAACTATTGCACAGGATTTGATGAGTAACGTTTAGTCCTTCTTTGTTTCCACGACATCGCTAAGCGGAAAGGTTGCTTCCTGTGTATCATGCGATAGAAGACATAAATATTGTGTTGATTAGAGCAGTTTAAGAAGCTCACGGTTACTCATCCTTGGTGTTTGGTTTTCCGGTTTTCTATAGAGTGTAGGTTTTCTACACTGATAAAAAAGCAATGATAATATCTATGTGTCCAATCTATGATTTTTTGCAATGTTATCAACAAATGGTATCTATTTGTATCCACACATACTTCCTATGTGTACACACTATGTGTGGCCACACATACTTTTCATTTGTCACATAAACTTCATTTTGTTTCTCAGAGGGTGCTGTTTATGTGTGAACACATCAGTATTATGTGGAATTTTATATGGATTTTTGCCAATAAATATGTGTGGATTATTTCCCGTGTATATATTTCAAATTCTTAAAATGCTGATTCCCAGATAATTGGGAGGCCTAAATGTTTAAATTCTGCATAATGGGTCAATCAACAGGGATATACAATTTAAACTTTATCCATTATGGTGAAAATATCGTCAAGCAATCGCTCAACAATGGTAAATGCGTATGCGACCTGTAACCTATATTTCTTAAAACTTAATTTAGAACAAGTCATTTGAAATTGAGTTGACAAAAAAATGTGAACACTATTCAAATTTATATGGAGCATATTAAAAATCATCGACGTGGCCTGGTGCCGCACAGATTTAAAATAAAATATAACTGATAAAGTTTTATGAGCTAGAACCATTTTTCTTATGATCTTAATGTAGTTAACATTTATCTCGGCATCGATATTTTAACTGTACTTAAGAACACCTACCATATGTACACTTTACAATGGTTTACTTACATTATTAGGTATTTTTTGACAATCATTTTTGTAGTCGGGGAAATATCCTCCAATTTGTTGTTTAAACCTTGAGGGTGAATTCAGATTTTTATTGGGGTAAAAGCACTAAATTTTTTAAATCGACCATCAAAAAGCTGATTTAAAAAAAAATTCAGGCTGTCCACGATAAATGTTGGTCACTAAGATAATGTCAGCAAAAAAAAAAGACACTATCCATCGAAACCGATTGATTTTTTTTTGTATACTAGAAATATATGCAACATAAAAAGGTTTATTGAGATGTTAATCCTTCTTTTCTGTGAAATTCTTGACCTTTCTGTGGTACACCCTCCAACAGATTCCGTACAGTATCTTTAGATACAATAGCGGTGGTGGTTCTCCATCTTTTCTTGAAATTGTCGATCCTATTTGCTTGCTCTAAGTTTTAAAGAGTGTCTGCTTAACCAGAGCTCATTTTTTTTCTATTCAGCGTAGTTGTAGACAGTTAGGTGGATTGGCTATATTTGGCACGTATTAGATCGTTTGCCTTATACCATTGCAGGACGGATTTTGCATAGTGATAGAAGGCCAAATCAGGCCAAAGCAGCCACTTTTGCAAACAATTGCAAACACTCAACTCGGTACTTTTAAGAAATTTAAAGACGAATCTATAATGGAAACGTGTACGTTTTGTTGACGCAATTATCGTGACATTCATGATTTGGCTCGATGTTGGAAGAACTTATTTTTTTAAGGAAATAATACGCGTCCGTATGCCGCAAAGCTAATCAGGAGAATCAACGTTATAAAAGAAACTTCAACCCTTAGCGCTCAAATCTCACACATACTCCAATATATTTGCATCTCACCCATACTTCCAAAAACATCTTACCAGACAACATGAATTCGTCAGCAATCCGTACCAGTACCAATAGAGTACAAATTATCTTTGTATTTTTAGTACTGGAATAAGTTGTAAGTAACTGTAGCTTGTATAGCTAAACAAATTAGCGATATGTATTCAAATGTTCATAGAATCTTTTGAAAGGTCAACCGACACTATGAGATAGTCTGGGATGTTCTAGGTCAAGCAAACTTTCCTGGAGCTCAGGGCTTAGGGTATACAATAGTAACAGTACCTTTTTCAGATTTCATGATAATGTCGGTTGACCTTCCAGGAGATCCATTGAAATAGTAAATAAAATACAATTGGTATCGGTAGCTTTTTTAGCTATTGAAATTTTCTATATGTATTCAACCAGGTTCAATGAAGCTTCTGGTAGGTTAACCGATTTTAAGCTTTTTCAGATATATGAATGTACGATATGTATTCAACTTTGTTTATTGAATCTTAAGGAAGGGCAGCCAACATTATGAAGTAATCTGGGATGTTCTAAATCGTCCAACCTGTCCTGGAGTACCGAATCTTGGATCTATAATTCTAAATGTAGCTTTTTCTGCAATACAAAGTAATGATATATTTCCTCGAATCCTCGCGTGATTTGAGGAGTCGCATGATAGATTTCTAAATATTTCAGGTAATATCTTCAAAAGTAAGCTATACTCCACCGAACATGTAGCCAGCCATATCTCTGGAAACAGTTGACCGAATTTTAAAATCATTCAATGAGACCATAGTACCTTTCATTTTGCAGTTGTTTCAGTCCAATTCGGTCCAGCGGTCGCCGAGAAGCGTGAGCTTATTCATCTCTTATACATATACACACACACATACAAAAAACACGAACACACATACACGCAAACATACACACGCAATCATACACAACCGAAATAAGGATAAAATCAAACATTGTCTCTTTTCGGTAGATGCAACATGTTACATCATTGAATTTATTTTTGTTGCAAGCATTCTACAGGGTGTCTCACATATAGGTGTCACTAAATCGAAATTGGAATTACAGCAAAACAAATCAATCAAGTTAAAGCATATATTTTTCATTTGAAAGATACATGTTAGTAGAAATAAACCATATTAATTCTAATTCGAATCACTCGCCCTTTTCCTCAGATGACTTTTCAAACGCTTTGTAAACCCATCGCGTTGTCATGATCGATTTCCTGAAGAATTTGGTCCCAAATATCAACCAAATTTTTCTTGAATCGATCCAAAGTAGTTTTTCCGTGAGGGCTACATAAGGCCTGTGGAGGCCTACGAGGCTGGAGCTGAGTCCTGTTGGAAACAATATGGTGCACGCACATACAGCGTTGAATCATGACAAAGTAGATGGTTCTCCAAAACCTGCTTGATGTAATATTTGAAGTGTATACATCCCTTAACAGAGGTGCTATATAAATGTAGCTATCGAACAATGTATGTATGAGTATGAGAAAAAGCATATAAATAAAGAAGCAAGCTGGGTCTCACCGGCTTAAACGGAAACCGTTGACCACACTTGTTAAACATTTATTGTACAATAGGTATGAAACAAAGAAGGAACAAATCACATCAAATATAACAGTGGACATTCGTAAAAAAATTTAAAAAAATTCAGCGCTGATTTTTACGCTAAGCCCTATGGAAAAAAAGAGGAAGTTTTTCCTTTTTAGAAAGACGCCCCATACCACAATTTTCGATACATTCCGATTGCGTTCTACACCAAGTTTATCTCTTGTAATATCGGCAAGACTTTCAAATGACACCTATGGAATACAACCGCCCCGAAGGAGGAAGAGCTTTTCATCCGATTTTTTTTTATCTCGCCCATCGTGCCGAACCAAAAAATCCAAGCTTCTTTGACCATGGCTTGCATTTGGCGCTCCGTCAACCCGTAACCTAAAGAGCCAGTTCAGTTCATTAACAGTATATTTGGAACGTTGTTTGTTTTACGCCATACCCTTTGCATCGATTTTATAAACGAAGCA
>JASCZW010008828.1:0-47141 GCA_034211315.2 Aedes japonicus
GGTTAAAATTGATGACAAAATTTTCAATTTTTAATCAATGAAAAGTTAGGTGAATAGCTGACAAAATTTAGATGGAAAATGAGATTGTTTAAATATTACAATTGATTTCTTAATAATCAAAAAAAAATTACCCCTTAATATAAAGTTATCCTAGCTTATCTTGTTTTTATTAATACGACTTTCAGCCTGAGACTGGTTCGTCTCTTAATATAAAGTTAATTGTTTTTTAATTTGAGCATCTATTTGTTTTAAATACATAAAATATTTAATTTTACTTACATAAACGTTATTTAAAACAATTAAAATTCAACTTCCAAATTTGAGTTTAAAGGGTTAAGAAATAAGCCATTACAATCCAAATATATGAGATTAAAATTAGTATGATAATATAATTTTCGAAACATTTAATTTATTTATTTTTATTTGAATTATTTTGAATAATTAACAAAGTTAATTTGATCAAGATTATTTATTTTTACGCAAATAATATTTAAATTAAATTTATAAAAAATATTAATTTAAAAACAATGAATCATTTTATATAGTATAATCCTTCCTTATTTCTGAAAAATTAAAATTCGACCCATTAATTTCAATTTTAGAAATTTGAAACTCAATAAAGATCTGAATAATGAACAATACTAATGATATATTTATAATTATAATAATATGTTTTATATGAATATTAATAATAGCAAACAAATATTAAAACAATTAATATTTAATTGTTTCGGAGTCCGTTTCGGCTGCTCATGTATCTCGTGGGTTCAAAGAGTCAAAAGTTCTTGTGGCAACTTCTTTGGCAACATCCCACTCCGAAACCTAATTTTTGTGCTCAAATGCCTTAATTATACGTTTATCCAGACGATGGTTAGCGAGACCTTTTTTTTGACCCGATTTCGATTTATCCTCAAACGTGGTATCGTCACTGAACTTCCCGAACGCTGTTTGCACGGCTTTCTCACTAACTACTTCCATTTTTGCCAACTTTCTTAGTGACATTCCGGGTTCTGTACACCATTTGTGCGCAATATTTCAACATTGTTCCGCTGAAGAGAAGAGGAGGCTCTGCTTTTGGGCGAAGAAGTCGTTTTTTCTTCGGAGTGCAAGTCTAGTGTGCTCGTTGGTACATGCCTTGAAAATTTGTATATAATTTTGCACGTTTCTTGCTGATGATTCGGAAATTTGTAAACGAAAATGGAGAAAAGTGCATTGGAGCAGACTGAACTATGAACTTTGACTCGTGCAAGCTGCCGTCGCGGATTACTAGTGCGCGTGTGCAATTAGTTCCTATGAGCTGAAATTAAACAAGCTTAACGTCATGCGAAGTCACGCAGTGTTAGGAATTCAGTCGCAAAACGGATTACAACTGAGCCGTTCGGTTTTGGTGTTTTTTACTTAAGATTTTTCCTCAAGTGAGCCTAGATCCAAAGTGTCATTCTAGAAAAAGGTGGTCATCTTCCGCGTAGTGAATATTATCACCGTGAGTGAAAAGAAGCAAGATAATTTGTGTAAGTTAGCCAATCCGTCTGCCCTAGGTTGGCCAGGTGGCTCGGCATAGAATCCGCTTATGTTCATGCCCCGAGCGAATTAGAAGAGTCTCGATGGTGTCGGGCACTGTTGAGGATCCCAGTATGGCTGAGACTAAAAATCACATGGTAAGAGACGGATAGTAGAGATCTAAAGCAGGAATCAATACTGGAATATCGGTGAGCTTGTCTTAGTTCTCTTTCTTTATTTGTGGCTCCCGTAAAGACCGTTCACGGCCTATCGGACTAGAAATGACGTTGTAATCCTATATGAACTGATATGGCAAGAGTGGATAGAGATTGAGTGATTGCATTAGTTATGTGATAAAGGGTCAGTGTGAGTAAATAAGGTCTGTTATATCTTTGGACATTCTTCTCTTTTCAGAGAGCGAGTAATGGCGCTATAACCATAAGCCATAGGCAGCTAGGAATATAGTTAATGCTAAAGTCCCAACCGTCTGAAGAGAAGAAATGGAGCATCACTTAACTTTCTTAGACAAGATGCTCCCAACGACCATTTTTGAATACATTTTTGTTCTGTACACCAAACAGGGCATTCTGTTCAACTGTTCTCTCCGACTATTCATTTCCTTTTTCCTTTGATATCTACTGAAGGCTACGTGGGTTCCCCGTGTCTGCTTAAGGTAGATACCAAATCCTCCCTATCACCAACGGTTGCATGGACGTGGCCAGGTGAGCGATCGAGGAGTGTCTTCGTGGAGATTATTGCGTGAAGAAACGTATCAGAAACTGATTTCGTTTCATGGTGGCATGCAATGTCTTCAACGAATTATTCCTCATCGTAGCTCCATCCACGAGGTGTGCAAACGTCAATGCTAATGCTAATGCTAATGCTAATATTTCAACATTGTTCCGCTGAATGTCCACCCATTTTGAAACAAACAGTTGGAAACGATTAAACCGGTACACAAGTGCTGGGAGATAAAGGTAAACAACAGGATGCAGCCATAAAAAAGAACTAGTTATCAATTATTGCGAAATGACCAGGGGTTCGCGTCGCTGTCAACCACACATTGATGCACCATAGCTCACATGATTTTGGCAATTTTGGACATCTGACAACTGAAAACGGCAGAGATTATTCAGACCTAACTGACGCACGTAAACAATTGCCTCTTCTTTGAATGTGTTGCCCTTGGAAACTTGCCTCACTTATCTTTGAAAGCTATTTCGAAAAACAAGAGTCCTATTCGATACGAGAGATTTGGACTGCAGCTTCATGCATTAGGTAAGTAGAACTTTTCGACCTTGTGTACGTAGAAAATTTACATCTGAACGTAAACGTAGCAATTGTATTACGCTTTGTCAGAAAGTAAGAAGCTATTCAGAATGACAGAAAGTCTTTATGGCTGAATACGTATGGCCCTACTCAAAATAATTCGTTCAATGCCAAGGCATGACAGAACAAATCAACTAGCTCTTTCACACTAGCTTCGTATCCTATAATGACGTGACGATGCGTAGTTATGAAAGTGTAAAATGTTAGAAAGAACAGGTTGATGCATTCATCTGTTATATCCATATATTCATCAAATTGATACTGAAATTCATGTGAGCTATAGCGAAATCCTTAATGATTGCCGACTTGGAAATGACAGCGATTTCTGACTGCGTCCATACTTTCCATACTTTACTGGTCGTCCTCACACCCTTCCGTCTCTTGCCCTGGGCAGTATTATCTGTGCCTGAGTCAACATCTAACACACGGGTGCGAAAAAACGATGTTCAAGTTGAGCAAGATAGTTTAGGGAACGTCCATTAATTACGTCACGCAAAAAATGACTTTTAATAACACCGCCCCCCCCCCCCTCCTTGTCACGTTTTTTGTATGGATCTTCAAATTTTTTTGTATGGATCGTCACGTTTTCTCAAACCCCCCCGTCCCCCCTACTGCGTGACGTAATTAATGGACCTTCCCTTATAAGAAGAAATTTTAATATGCGGAGATTTTTTTAACTTTTCCTTGATAACGTTAGCCTCTAATTTGGCTTTCTTAACGCCATGGCCAATATTAATTGAGTACGCTCCCAAATACGCAAATCAAATGATTTAAGACTCAAACGCAATCTAAATAACGGCTTTTGGCTAGACAGTTATCGATGGGGATTTTATTTACACTTATTAAGATAAGACAAAAGCGTGCTACGATCAAAATATGGTCAGACAAGAATGCGTGTACATTGATAAATTTTGTTTTTAATTCGATTGACAAGGCGTTTCTTTCAACTCCGATCTCGGCTGCAATGTCAATGTCGCTTTTCGTGACACAGGTACAGATAGACGGTCAAACCAGACATATCCTAGCTATCTTTGAAAGTGTCATATGCTTGAAATTTTTTGCAATCTTTCCTCTTCCAGTTGTCTTACAGAACTCACCCTCAGTTAACTATTCGAAGTTTTCCTTCAGGCAGGTTCTTTGGCCGTCTTTTTTGCTAAACGTCACGATTTGGAGCCACTATCTTCTGTTGATATGACAGATTTATAACATTTATTATTTTAACATTAGATACCTGGAATAAGTTTTTATTCGGGTATAGCTTGATATGATTTTCGATCGGGTATCCTCTTGTATTAAACATAGGAAGTCTAACCAATACATATAAGAGTAGAGTGAATACTGGCATATCACTTATGGGTGGATGTCAGCCATGATGGCACTATAACATTATGCATCACTAGCCTAAGTAGACAGGAAAATCGACTACCCTCGATTGATTATTGATATGAATCTCAAGCTCATGCGTTCTTGACAAAATAATTGTATGGTATTGTACGCTACATTTTTAACCAAATAAAAGCAATTTTTGTGATTTAAATCGCACGATTTGATTCGGGGTTAGAGGAAAGAGAAAGATCTCATGGTTCGAATACAGTATTAGTAGTCCCTTGAATACTTCGCTTTACTCATTCATATCAAATTCTTGAAGACGTTTTTCTTAAGCAATCGGATAAGAAATAGTTTGTTGGAATCCACCTAGCACGCGCATACTCTAACATTTTCTCTTCTTAATTATATTAAACAATCCAGTTCGTTTTTTGACGGAGGACTTACGGGCGCCGTTCTAAAATTTCTGCAATCGAAAGCGTTACGCAGGCTTGGAGATTTTGAACGATAATATCTCCTCTTTGACCAACAGGAATTTTACGATAAGTACTTCATTTGAAAGGTAGAACATCAAAGCTGAATCACTGTTGCGAAGTTATTTAATAACATTTGTTTAAACTATCTAAAAATTACTGGAAAGGAAAATGCGTTTACGCACAAAGCTATTGGTCGAAAAAGACATCATATGTACGCCATGTTCTGATTGGTTCATACTGCCACAGTTACCGTGCCCAGGGTTACCAAATGCACAGATATATCTAGAATGACACAGATTGTTTACTTTTTTTTCATACAAATATCTGTATGTTAAAATAACCAAGATTTTTAAGATTGTTGGCAATTACGAAGTTTTCATTTTTATCCGAAGATCCTTTATGCAGCGGTGACATTTTTCCTGTCGAAATCTTATGAATTTTATGAGATAGTTTGTCAAAAGGATTTATCGAAATTTCTAAAGATGCTATGAAAAGTTTTCAAACATTTTTTAAAATATTCCTTCAGGTGTTTCTATGGGTATTCTTCAGGAATTTGTAAGCATTCCTCCAGGGGTTCTTTCAGGTGTTTCTTCTGGAACTTCATCGGCAGTTTTGAAAAACTGTCTTGCAATATTTTTTTGAAGGAATCCCTGAACATGTGAAGTTTTGTAATTCTAATAGGGGTCCTTCTGAAGGGAAGACTCCTGAAAGAGCTACACAAAACTATAATGTTTTTGCTGAAGTAATTCTTGTAGATACTCCTGATTTATTAGAGGAATCAAAGATGCACAAATTCCATAACCTCATATTTTCCGCTGGAGAAGTGTTGGCTCAGCTGATTAGAGTATTGTCGAAATTGTTAATTTGAAACACAGTTATTTTAAAGCTTACGAAAATGCTGACATTGTTGACTGAACCGTGTAGTCAAGTTGTGTTAAACATTACACACTTAGATTTTTTCACCGAAATTTGTAATGTTTTACCGAATTCTCAACAGCTGAACGTTCGGTAATCCGATTTTACGGATTTCGGTAAAATTTTACCGAAATCTGGTAATATTTTTACAGATATCTGTAAAATTTCACCGAAATCCGTAAAATCGGATTACCGAACGTTCAGCTGTTGACAATTCGGTAAAACTTTACAGATTTCGGTGAAAAAATCTTAGTGTGTATATTATAAATTCAGCCTTTTTTTTTAAGTTATCTCCAAATCAATTGGAAAATAAAGTTGCCGATTTAAATCATAAATTGTACCATAATTTAGTCATCCTATTCCATTGGGAACGTTCTGAAATGTTTCAAATTTTCTGAAAAAAAAATCAAGATGTGAACACCTTCGTCTGTCAACCATTTGGTCTTAAACTTTTGCTTTCAGCGCTTTGGAGAATACGAAAATGATCCAACCGATGCATGGTGTAGAGCAGAGCTCGAAAAAATTGACACCCGTCGTGAACGATGAGTAAAAAAAATATTCAGTAGGTACAATTTCCGCTCTCTTCAACACAACTCATTCGTGTTCAACACAACTCATTCACAACGCTCGTGTTCAACACAACTCATTCACAACGCTCGTGTTCAACACAACTCATTCACACCACAGCAAAGCACACGGCTATTCAAGCCTCAAGAGATTTTGGTTGCTTGACTGAATGTTCTTGTAACCAGTCATTCATTTTCGTGTTTGTGAGTGATTTTTTTTGCCACAGGATTTCAAGTATTCCCGAACATGGCTGAAGGCAAAGAAAGCCAAAAGGCCAAATGGCCGAAATCGCTACAGAGTTTGTGGGGCATTTGTTCGAGAAAAGGCATTTGCAGGATCGATTCGAGAAGTTTTGGTTTTTGACGTAGGACTACGTCTGTGTTTTCAATACTGGGGTACACGTTCGAATTGCGAAAATTTGGAACGTCCCGAAAAATATATAGGTTTTGAACGTTAATAACTAAGTCATTCCACGATTGATTTTCAAAATGTTTGCACCAATCGATCGGAACATTTTCTACGCTTTGATTTAAATATTAAAAACTATTGATTTTTAACATTCAACTATTGACATTAACGCAAATATAAGGTGATGTCTTATAATGCCGCTTTTTCAGAGTAAATTTACCAAATACACAGTACTTTGCTATCACAGACTTCAAATTTAAGTAAGGAACGTCTCACATGCAGCAGTGCACGATATTAAACAGGGCACACCTTCAAATTTTCTTCATTCATTCCAGTTTTACCAAGCGACACGATCGGTCGTGTTTTTCGCACCGCTCGCAGTAAAAGTTTTTCTCCCGTTTTTCCCCTCGCCCGCTTTCTCGCGATTGCATGTTCGGTTCACAACCTATCGCCTGCGCTTGCTCATCTTTTGGTGGTGGCAAAGCAGAAAAAAGTGCTTCAAAGTTCGGATACATTTCCCGCTCGACCTATTGCTGTGGCAATGGGTCGAAAAAATCGACCAACGGTGACATCCGCTCCCTGAAACATTACCGCAACCGGGCAGCTCCAGCCGGCTGCGCCGCGATGACGCCGATCCAGTGGATCGCAACGCTCGTCTACTAGCGAGCAATCAATTCGCCGTGCTTCCGATCCAGGAGGTGCCGAGAGAAGGTGAAGGTCCCCCGCTCTTTACCACATCGAAGGACATTGCTGCACTCAGGACCGAGCTTGCAGCTATCAAAATCCATCCGCTGTACAAGCTGTGCAGTAATGGAATTAAGGTGATGTGCTCGACGGAGGCTGACTACCGTGCTGTCGGCGCTCACCTAGTCGCGAAGAAACACGAGTTCTACACTCACGACGCGCCCGGAAGCAAGCCATTGAAGGTGATTCTGCGTGGCCTTCCAGAACTCACACCGGAGTCAATCTTCGCAGAGCTGCAAGCGGCGGCACTAAAGCCTCAGAAGGTGTTTCCCATCAGGCGCCAGCAACACGGTAACTACCGGGACCAACTCTATCTGGTCCACCTTGAGAAGGGATCCGTCACGATGGCGGAGCTGATGAAAACACGGGCCCTTTTCGACGTCATCGTCGAGTGGGACCGGTATCGTCCGCGACAGCACGACGTGACGCAATGTGGCAACTGCCTTGCGTTCGGCCATGGAACTCGCAACTGCCACATGAAGCCGCGATGTGGCAAGTGTGCCGGAGCCCACAGTACCAACGATTGTGCCCCGATGGAAGAAGGTGCGGTACTGAAGTGCGCAAATTGTGGCGCAAACCATGAGAGCAGCAATCGTACCTGCCCCAAACGTGCTGAATTTTTGGCGATCCGCAAGAAGTCATCTACCAAGTCTCGGCCTGCTCATCGCCGTCCACCACCTCCGATGAACGAGGAAAATTTCCCGTCACTTCGGTATCAGGTGCCAAACCTACCGCCGATCCCATTGAATCACCGCCAGCAAACCGCCCGTCAGCTTCGGTCCATCATCGTTTCGCGGCAGCCGCCGCCGCCCCAACCCGACTCCTCCTCCCGGCTGGGGCAATGCGAGTCGCAGTACCTTCACGCAACCACCCGTCGATGGACAGCTCTACAACTCGGAGCAAATGGTGGAGTTCGTGCAAGAGCTCTATCGCCAACTACGTTCCTGCCGCTCCAAGGAGGAACAGCTCAAAGCCGCCACATCCGTGACGATGACGTTCATTTTTAAATATGGACCATAATCGCTCCATCAACATCGTAAATTGGAATGCTTGTTCCATCCGGAACAAAACCGTTGAGCTCGGTGACTTCCTTAACAGGAAGGCCATCGACATCGCCATCGTCACCGAGACACATCTCAAGCCCGAACTCACCGTTATTATCCCAGGATACCGGATTGTGCGACTTGATCGTAGCGGCCCTAGTGGAGGAGGAGTCGCGATCGCCCTGCGCTACAACATCAACTGCAATCTGCTTCCGAGCTTTCAGCTGCAGACTATCGAAGCCATCGGAGTCGAAGTCGAAACTGCCGTCGGCCCAATCACCATCATCGCGGCCTAATGTCCCAAGCAAGCCAGTACCAACAACGGAACAACAACGGCCCTACGAAACGACATCCGTAAGCTAACTCGGAGGCAGGGGCAGTTCATCATCGCCGGCGACCTTAATGCGAAACACGAAGCCTGGGGAACACCCGGCGGAATCGGAACGGAATAATTTTGCAGGAAGACCTGGAAGAGGGACATTACACCGTCCTGGGCCCGGATACTCCCACCCGGTTGAGCCGATCCGGGGTCCATTCGACAATCAGACATCTTTCTCACCAACATGGGGAACAACATCGCCCAGCCGATCGTACACCAGGAGCTCAGCTCGGACCACTATCCGGTGGTGGCCGAAGTTGGCTCCTCGGTCAACCGGCATCGAATCACCAGGACGGAACTACCATCGCGCCAGTTGGGAGAGGTTCCGACAACACGTGGATGACAATATCGATTTCGACATGCGCCTTGATTCGGTTGATGACATCGAACGACAGCTGCAGAGCATCGAGCAAGCGATCTCCCAGGCCCGGGAGCAACATGTACCGGTGATTGATCAGGTGAGTGACTCTGTACCCATTGATAGACCCACTAAAGATTTAATACAACTGCGAAACGCCATTCGAAGGCAATACCAGCGAACTGGTTTGCCAACGCTCAAACGTCACTGTAATCGAATGACCAAAATTATCAAGGCCAGAATGGTGGACCTTAGAAATAATGATTTCTCTGAAAAATTCGCTCTCTCCCAGATTGTGCTAAGCCGTTCTGGAAGATGACAAAAATTTTAAAAACCAAGCCAAGGCCCATTCCACCGTTGATCCCACTTAGACGTCAATGACTCTAAGCGGATCGGTTGGTAACACCTGCAGAGAAGGCTGATGAGATAAGTAAACACTTCGTCAGCTCTCACAATCTCGGTCAAAACATCGTCAGTCCACACGAAGCTACCGTTAGCGCGCTTATAACTAACATCGACCAAAGTCCTAACGACTTCTCCGAAGATTTGGAGATCTCAGCTGACGAATTGTTGACTTATATCAAGACCTCTAAGAACATGAAGGCCCCCGGTTTCGACAACATCATGAACTTGGAGCTCAAGCAATTGAGCCCTCAGTTTTACAACCATCTGGCGTGTGGTGTTTAACCAATGCCTCCGTCTTGGCTACTTCCCATCGTGCTGGAAGTCAGCCAAAGTCATCCCATTCGGAAACCTGGGAAAGATCCTTCATGTTCCAGAAGCTAGCAGACCAATCAGCCTTCTCTCAGGTCTATCTAAACCTGTCTGTGAAAGCGATCCACCGTCGGCTCCTAACATCTGCTGACGAGCTCAATATCCTGCTGGATGAGCAGTTCGGTTTCCGATATGGTCGCTCAACAATCCATCAACTTAATCGAGTCATGAACATCCTCAGGCGGAACAAGTCTGTTTCGAAAACATCCGCTATGGCTCTTCTCGATATCCGAGAAGGCCTTCGATAATGTGTGGCATGATGGCTTGGTGTACAAGCTCAAGCGATACAATCTTCCATCTTCCTGGTGAAGATTATTAAAAATCATCTCTCTGACAGGACATTCTGTGTTTCGTTGCATGGTGCAGTTTCCGGTAGTCAGGAGATCTCCGCCGGTGTTCCGCAGGAAGTATATTAGGTCCACTTCTGTTCAATCTATTCACCTCGGATATACCCCCGCTCCCTGAAAATGGATCTCTGTCGTTGTTCGCCGATGATACCGCAGTCGTCCACAATGGTAGGGTAATAAGAGCACTTGCCGCGAAACTGCAGCGAAGCCTGAATGTTCTGTCAGAATACTTCACTGAATGGAAGATTTGTATCAACGCAGCGAAAACCCAGGTCATCCTGTTTCCACATTCTAATTCTCCCAGACTTGTCCCGCCTGAGGATTGTAAAATAAGCCTGAACAACACAACGGTGGAATGGACCAAATCAGCTGTCTATCTTGGTGTCACTCTAGACAGCAAGCTTATTTTCAGGGATCAGGTTGACAAAACTGTCACAAAATGTAATACTCTGTTGAAACTACTGTACCCATTGATCAACAGAAGGTCTACATTATCCCTTAAAAATAAGTTTGCTGTCTACAAGCAAATTATACTTCCGGTCATCGAGTATGCAATGCCAATCTGGGAGAGTTGTGCAAAAACACATCTCCTGAAACTTCAGAGAGTACAAAACAAGTTCTCAGGATGATAATGAACACCCCTCCGAGGACAAGAACATCTGAGGTCCACCGTCTGGCCGAGATAAAAATGCTCGACGATCGCTTTAGTGAGTCTATCAATCGGTACAGGGCACGCTGCCTGACATCGGATCACCAGATCATCAGGAATCTGGTTCCCCACCTCTAGGATTTTCGCAATTGTAGTTTTAGTTGTAGATTAGGTAGGTTATCAAATTTTAACAAACAATGCCCCAAGGTACTGAACTAGACAATTTCATGTAAAACATAAACATCACTAAACACACTCAAACACAAACAATTCATTAAACAAAGCTGAAGAGTCCATTAGTACTGAAAACACTTAATCTGTAAAAATTAGTTGTATACGACAAAAAACTGATAAATAAAAGCATATTTTACTACTACTTTAATTTTCTTCATTCGCTCGGCAGCCATGGAGCTGTGCAGAGCGGTAATGGGCCAGTACTGCTCTGACAGCTGACGGTTGCAAGTACCCTGCAGAAAAGTACGCGGGCGAGCAACCAGCTAGAATGATGACTCATCGGCTGTCGCAAGCAAGTGGCTTTTTAATGCAGTCGTGCCAAGCTCGTGGAAAATTTATCAAATCTGGAGGGAAATATGTATGATCCAGTTGGTAGTCATATCACGATATGATGTACATGTATATGCATAGATATATATGTAGATTATTTCGAAATAGTAACGTAGTCTTACGTCAACTTTGAGTACAACCCCATTGGGCTGTCCCTTATAGTTTTTCCACTTCCACTAGAACTCCACTAGAACGTTGAAATTGAATGAGTTGTTTGCACTTACGTACATTCACTGCTTTCTGGAACGAATGAATGATCAAAGTAAAGCAACACAAAACAAGTTGACTCATCTTGCACAAAAGATTCATGAAGACAAATTTGTGTTCACTTCATGTTCGCTAGGAACAGTGCGTGATGACTAATATTTTGACTCAGTCAGGGTGCAATTTGAGAATTGAATATAATATTTTTAAGCTCTGGTGTAGAATTTGTCTTGACAAACTGTGTGTTGCTAAAAGGGGTTAATCGAATTATCCTTCGCACATATACACCCAGAGACACAAATAAGCAGCAGCTCAAATTTAGGCAGCAACGAAAATCAACATGTTACTCAGGACTTGTAGCAAAATAAGCGAAGCTGAGCTGAAAATAGGCGCATGGGTAAGATTAAATAGTGTACCATTTGATCAGATGCAGCATTGGTAACCCATTTCTGACCGATCCGTCCAGAAGCTGCTGAAACGTGACTTTCCATATTTGATAATTATCAAATATACCTGCCACTTTTTGGCTCTCTGTGCAAGCTACGCATCCGAAAGGCTACTATTCTACCAAGAACAATTGATGCTAGATGTCTACAGTTGTACAGTCTACAGTCTACAGTCCAAGTCGAGCACTCGACACTGAAGAAGTCTGTAAGTAGCAGACGAAATAGATAAGCTCATAGTGGAATTAAAAGGAATTTGCTCGCGATTACTAGCGAAAATTTAAAAAAGTGTTTCAAGGTTTATTTTTTGATTTTTTTAAAAAGTGATCAAATGAAGTATTAAATTTTAAATTCTCCTAGTTTTCCAATCACAATCGTTCTAATAATACGCTCAAAAAAGTTTAAAAAAAAAAAAGTGAAAGTGTCTACAGTTACTTGTCCTCTAGACTCAAACGATTCGAGAAATAGCAGATGGTACAAAGTATCTTGCATCCATCTGCCACCAGATGGCTATCGTTGGAGTCAGTTGTCAAAAAGAATTTGGAGCGGCTTTCGGAGCTCGTGTTGTTTTTCTCGTTCCAATCTGACTGCTACAACACTCAAACCGCACAGCGCATTCTCTGTCATCTTAATGACCCGATGACGTAGCCACTTCTCCACTTCTTGCCCCTTATCAACAAAGCGAACCGTGTATTGCACTCAGAAGCTCCGGAATTTTCCAACGTAAGCAACTGGCTTGAGTCCCTGTTATTGGCTCTCCTTCAAAATATTTGTGAGGATGATTATCTAAGACACCTGAAGGATTTCGAAGTATCTGTTTTCAAGTAACATTTTCGTAAGAAGTCGGAGATGGTGGTTAGCAGCAGGAGAAATACTCAGATCTGGAACTCTCGATGATACCCGGAAAACAGCTTTCTACTCGATTTGCTATGCTTTCTATACCGAGTTGATTAAACAGAGCATTAAGCGTATTGATCTAAACAATATGACTCTAAATCTTGCATCGAGCGTTGACCTCAAGAAGCTACACACTTGAAAAAGTTCAACTCAATTATTAAACAATATCAATTCATTAGCTTAGCACGGCAATCATCTGCAATGGAAGAATCGAATTACTTGGGAACTTGTTGGAGAAAACAGCTGTGTTTCAAATGAGCAGATGAGAACTTGGCTTATCCCTTGCTAAGAAAGTTCATTTCGAACTTTTTATAAATTTCATATTCTTCGGCAGCGGTGGACCGAGTTTTTTCACAAAACAATCTGAATAAGACCAAAATCCGGACCCGCCTCACTGATAAAAAAGCAGTGATAATATCTACATGTCTGACACATGTAAAAATGCTAGCGATTTATAACCACACATACTTCCTTCGTGTAAACATAGAGGGTGTACCACGTCAAATTGCATCACGGAAAAAAAACGCAGTAGAAAATTACCCATTGGGTATTTTCTCTAGAAGATTTAGATAGAAGTAGTTTAGAGTGTTTTTTTGTGTTGACTTTTTATCGCTGTCAGTTTTTCGAAAATTGGAAAAAAAATGGCGTAGTGTGATGTAGGGCAACCGATAATTACACTTAAGCTCTATTGAGAAGACCATTTTGTATGGGCTTATCAAAACAAATGTGTTTTGATGAGTATATATCTCGAGTAATTCATGTTAAGGGCCTAAAACCATTTGTAAACAATGACTTTAAATGTCGATTTCTCTTGAATCTTAAATCACTCTCGTGAAATAAAAGCAGCATCTGGTAAAATAATGTTAGTTCTACCATATGGAGTAGCTGAGTATAGTAAGATTCTTGTGATTTGTGAGAGATCGGCGTTTAAAGTCATAGTTTACAAAAAAAAAGTGCATTAGCCTTCAGGCAACTGACATTTTTAATTCTGTATTTATAACACAAAGTCTCAAGTAAAGATTTTAACCAAGAGCTAAACACAGATAAAAAAAAATTGTTGGGAAAAATTAAAGATAGGAACGAAAAATAATGTGGCAACTTTGACCGTGCCAGCGATAATAAAACATGTGAGAACGACCAACCGACCATCAATTCTGGCTTTGCACAGGGATGCCACATGCACAGATTTATCTAGATTGACACAGATTTTTTTCATATTTTTCATACAGATATCTGTATGTAAAGATTACATATTATTGAGATAAACCAAGATTTTTAAGATTTTTAACAAACAAAATTTCAAATTTAAAATATGAGTTCATTGTTGCAAACAACTTTTTACCAATTCTCCTTTTATTGTGCTGTTTTAGGTCCATGTGGTGCTTTATCCATTTTGTTCTTGACTATCCTGCCCCTGCTAACACTACAGTGATAGATGATAGATGTCTGAAAGTCAGTTTGTGTGTGTGTGTGTGTGTGTGTGTGTGTGTGTGTGTGTGTGTGTGTGTGTGTGTGTGTGTGTGTGTGTGTGTGTGTGTGTGTGTGTGTATGTGTGTTTTCCAAGTATTCTTTCAGGCGTTTCTTCTGGCTAAGTAGTTCAAAACATTCTTGTGATGTTTTATTTTTTTTAAAAAACCTGAGCTTATAATGTTTTGTGATTCTAAAAGAATCTCTGAAGAACACCTGAAAGAACTACACAATAACTTTAGGATAAATCCTGCAATAATTCTTGGAGAATCCTCGTATGTTGTAGAAATCTATGAAGATTTTATATACTCATATATATATAATTCCTAATTTTACAATTACACAAGGAGTTTTTTTTATATATTCTGGAAGATATCTGTAGGACTTCTTACGCATAGTTCTCCAGAAACTCCTTCAAAAATTTCTTCAAGTATTCTGCTGGAGAAGTGTTTGTGTCAATGTTTCTTGAGAGAAATTCCTTCAGCAGAATTTCCAACAACAGGGATTTCTACAAAAATACTGTTTTTCCAAATCAGAAGTATTTTTTGCATTCACACAGAGGAATTTTGAGAAATTAGAATAAGGTTCTCGATGGATATTGTTGGTATTCGAAGCATAGTTATTTCAAACGTAATTTTTTGTAATCTCCAAACCCAAAAGTTAAAAAGGTGGCAAAAAATGCAATTGCAGTTTTTATTACCATATCTTGAGAAATTCGCATGATTCAGAGAAGGCAATTTTGCCCATCATGATCAACAAAGCGTTTGATGGTGTAAACGAAGCTATGCAAGTGTGTGCAAGCGGTTGGCAGCACACAGGTTCCTCGAACCAAATTTATCGCTGTGTGCGTAGTGCCTCGACAGTCGAAGCAACCGTTGGGTTTTTGTTCAACCACCAACAACTTTTCAATACGGGAGAGACAATACCACAGAATGCCACAACGCTATTGGCCACTGTTAGAATTCCGCTGTCAAGTGTTCTCTTTTAATTTTTTCACTCGTCAGCACACTTCGATCTTCGTCTCTTCTAGTTTGCCCTTCTTTATGAAATAAATGTACACTGATAGGCAAAATAAAGTGCCCACCTCATCGTTTGTTCAATTTCTCTCATTTACTTGGTTCAAATTAAAGTAAACACACTGTATTTTTTTTATTTTCTTATTTCTTATATTCTTTTTAAGTTTCACTTATGGAATACTGCAAAAAAAAAAGAAGTTTTACTTAAAGAAAAAAAAAAAAATTTGTGTTGAAAAAAAAATAGTGACAAAATAAAGTGTCCACTTCATTTAGGCTACAGAAAACATAAATTAAAGTAAAATAAAAGCATTTGAATAGAAGCAGATGTGTCCTCCTTTGGCCTTCAGGACCTCCTGCAGGTGCTTCGACATGCTCTCGACCAGGTTCTTTAGGTGCTGTGGATCTAGCTCTTCCCAGGCGCGCTCCAGGGCTTCAAAATAGTTATTTTTAGTGGTAACACCAGTTTTGTCAACCCTGGCATCGAGAATCGCCCACAAATACTCGATGGGATTGAGGTCCGGGCTTTGTGGAGGCCATTCCAGCGGTTTGATCCGACAAGACCGGAAGAAAGACTTGGTCTTCTTGGCAGTATGCTTCGGGTCGTTGTCCTGCTGGAATACGAACTTCTCTTCAAGGCCCGTCTGGATCAGCGAAACCTCCAGATTTTCTCACAGGATGTTGATGTAAGAATCTGCCGTCATTATCCCGTCGATTTTCACAATGCTTCCCACTCCACCCCACGAAAAACACCCCCAGACCATCACATTTCCTCCTCCATGCTTCATCGTGCCTTGGATGTGGCGCTCCTGAAGCTCCTCTTCCGATCTGCACCAAACACGAACCCGCCGCTTTCGGTTAAACAGCTCGAATTTTGATTCGTCCGTCCAGAGAACCGTTTTCCAGAACTCTAGGGCCTTATCAGCATGCTCCTTAGCAAACTTAAGCCGTTTGGCTTTGTTTGCTTTGCTGATAAATGGGCGCTTCCGGGCAAGTTTGCTATTCAACCCCTGTGCTACGAGACGGCGACGAACAGTTCGACCGAAAACTGATAACTGAAGGGTTTCCTGGATCTCGCGGACAGTTACCTTCGGGTTCTTCGTGATTTCGCGCATGATCTTGGTGTCCGTTCTCGCATCCGTTTTCCGCTTCCTGCCTCTGCCAGGGCGATCCACCACTGATCCAAACGTTTTAAGCTTCAGAAGAGTTTTGCCAACCGCTGCCTTACTGATACTGTACTTCTTAGCGACAGCTCGGTGCGATTCACCGTTTTGCACATCACGAACGACCAGTTTTCGGATACACAAGGGAATTGCTTTCGAAAGCACTGCGTTCTCCATTTTTTTCAATTAAATCAAATGCGATCACGTATACAAATGCACCAGGTTGAGCCGTTTGCTTCAAAACATGTCAAAATATCAAAACATAAACAATCGAGGGGTCTTCCAATGGAAACTTTTCGAAAACATATCGATTTTTGAAGTGGGCACTTTGTTTTGTCACTGTTTTTTTTTTCAAGACAAATTGATTTTTATTTTTTCTTTAAGTAAAACTCCTTTTTTTTCAGTATTCCATAAGTGAAACTAAAAAAGAATATAAAAAATAAAATAAGAAAAAAAAACTACAGTGTGTTTACTTTAATTTGAACCAAGTAAATGAGAGAAATTGAAAAAACGAGGAGGTGGGCACTTTATTTTGCCTATCAGTGTAGCCATGCAATTGTGTATGAGAGACATTAGCTTCACTGCTGTATCGCCGAGTGCCTCGATAATTTAAGCAACTGTTGGGCTTTTATATCATTTATTTAATCTTTTAAAAGTGGCTTCATGGTTAAAACCTAGAGCCCTGACTCAGGCTGACTGGGTTCGAATCTCGGTGGTGTATCGGGATTGTTTTTTTTTTTCGTGAGCCATCGAATTTCCGGACTCCAATCTTATACTTAATACTAATACGCTGCACAACCTCGCTCACACATTGAATTTTTCAAAGTGAATTGATGTGTTGCTTTTTTGCCCACGATCAATGTTGCATTTTTTCTCCAATTGCGATCCATTACGAAAAAAGGAAACAAAATCATGCGAAATTGCATCACAATCTTGCTTTTAGTTTTGAGTATAGTGTAATCTTACAGTACCTTGACATATTTTGCGCAATCGTAAACATACACTTAGAAAATATTAATTATACTCAAAACGTTATTCAAGTTAGTAAAAAGTCGGTGAAGGTAAAGAATGAGTTCGTGTAAAATCATATCACCTAAAACTAACACATACGCAATTCGACGAAAGATAGAAAGCAGTTTCTATCAATTTTCGTGGAGAACCAATAGTAAAGCCTCGCACTAATAGCATGGGGTTTCGTGGTTCTTTAGACTGAATAAAATATAGTAGAAATTTATCAATTTGATGACATCAATTTGTTCTCATTAACAAGCAGTCCAACGTCAACTTTGCAGTTATGTCATTGACATTACTCACCCTTTCGTTTTTTTTTTGCTTGACACTCGACAGCTTGTGTGCGACATCTCGGACGGACAGATCAGTGTATCGGTTAAAATCGCTGGCTACTCTTTTTGTCAACGCTCCGGTTCAGCTTTTAGTTGATATGGCACTTGATTCAGATGTCAGTTGATATGGCCGTTTTTAACGATTCCACTAATTCGACGTGCCAGATGTTTGAATTTTTGAATGCATTGCTCCTTTGGCTTGTACGCTATTTTAATAACTGAAAAGCAACGTCAAAATCAAAATAGCTACATAATTCTGCTCGCATACACTTATAAAATGAAAGGTGTTCTAGTTTTTAAAAAGCATAATTAAAAGAAATCCGTCAAGATTATGTCGACCAGATTTTGGCCGTAGCACCCATCATAGGTAAAATTGATTATCACATTTAATATGGTTTTAAAGGGTCGCAATAGCTTATCGAAGGCGCCTCTCGAAAAGTATTGTGAGTAGAAGAACGATATAATACAGTACGAAGCAACGGGCTTTCGCCTCGAACCGATTATTACAGTGCCAAAGTTGAAATATTAGAATCCATTTCCTTCATGTGGAAAATGGATAGGATCGTTCCATTTTGCATCTTAGTGCTGTTGGTTTTGGGAGAACACCAAGCTAAGGCATTTACGGTTTGTGTTAAATGCACAGATTGTCCAGATGCAACTGACATCGTGACTACAAAGTCTTGCAATTCGGGCTGCGCAATTTATTTAAGTATGGTTTCATTTAAAAAAAAATATGTTCAATGCCTCTAAAAAATTACACAAAATGGGATTTTCAGACAGCAATGGAACTGTTGACCGTAGCTGCAGTGGAGAAGATTCAGAAAACGCAGTTCCTATAGTAAATTGCGGTGGTTTTATGTGCAACAAGGATCGTGTTCCCGTTTGTCAGCAGTGTTCCTCATTGAATAATTGTAAGGAGATTGGATGTGGAAAAACGAACGCTAGGTGTTATATTAGCAAAATAGGTATGTTGTATTGGAAAAATATTATGCAATAGTAAAGGTTAACCATTTTTTTCACGTATTTATTCACGTTCTGTATAGGTACAATTTTTCTCGGTATGGTTCAAGAATATCGCACTCAAAGTCATAGAGTATTTTTGTTGTTTATGCAGCATTATGGAACCAAGTTGTCATTAAGGCATCTTGATGATAAAGTTACCAAGTTGTGTGCGTTTCATGATGAAATCAATGCCGTGCAAGCGGTGATGAGTCATGATGACCGAATTACATTTTTTCTAACGGATCCAATGAGTGTACAATAATTATTTTTTACTCATCCTGTAATGACTAAAACGCTGTTCATACTTCCAAGAAGGAGATGTATGTAAAGAATATGACTCAACCAGATTTCTTAGTAGATTGAGAGAATCAATAGTAGAAGTGTATAGTGCGTTTTTCAGCAGATTTGAAACACGTTTAACTCCAATCATGATTATTAAGATGTCAAAATTTTGATTTAAACTCTTCGTTATCCATATCTCCAGTTCAACAGTTATCAATAGCTGATAATGGCCGTACCCGTTACTGGAGCAGCATTGTTGGTAGCAGGGCGTCACAATTTCATCATCAACCGACTAAATTGGAGCAACGAGGAAACAGTTGACTTAAAAAAATTCTACCTAGACGGAGTTTAAAAGACATTTACACTATCTTCAACTCGACGTTGTGCAGATTGAACATTGAATATTAGAGCAAATTACAACGGACAACCCCACTTGACACCCAGTGGACCAGTACGGCGTTTTGTTTTGCGAAAAGTTCCACAGGCTGGTGCGGGAATGGAACCCTTACTCCATGGCAATCGCCTAAATGGCGGGTGACGCCGCTATCCGCCTGATCACGAAGCCTAGTTGCCTCGCAATAAATTAGCTACCAAGGCTACGTCGTCAATTGATAATCTTCAAGCGACGATGAAGCTGTGCACCATCAATGTCAAACGAAAATCAGGCGCTTTCTTTTCGAGCATATCACATATCAACATTTTTAGAATCACTTTCGATATGTTTTCATGCTGCTTGGTCTTTCTAGGGTTGTCCTTAATTTAGAGAAAGTGTTAAACACCACTATTTATTTGCAGAAATATAGGTGTACAATCTTTGGCGCAATCATACACTCAGGCTTAATAAACTTAAGAATTTCAGATGGTTCAACTTATGAACGGTGCTTTGGAATTTCATAAGGCTGACTTATGAATGGATTTTTTTTCACATATCCAGCCAAAGTTGGTGAATCATGACAGACCATCCCACCCCGTCATACTCACAGGCCGAGGTTATCTCACGTTTGTATCGACGAGCTTGAGATCAAGACAGTACGGGAAATGAAGCTTCTTGGCACGACGATCGATCACAAACTGCGGCTGGTGAAGCACGTCAAGGCAGTGAAGTGCAACGTCAACGTTAAGTTGAACGTTCTCCAGGCCCTAAACGGCCGCTTCTTTGAAGCTTCGCGCTGTACATTGACCAAGATTGCACGGGCTATGATCGTACCGTGCATACTCTATAAATCAGAGTTATGGAGCAGTGGTGGACTATATCTGCTTAAATCCTGAAACCTTAATACAATGAGGCCTATAGGATTTGTAGCGGATCCTCACCAATAGTTTCGCTATTGGTGGAATGTGGTACAGTCCCCTTGGCAAATTTTGTAACTGAAGACTTCTACTTTCTTAGCGTTTCACGCTTATTGTTTTCGCAATAAGCTTATTGCTTGCTCTCTACTTAATGTTCTTAATGCACTTTCACAGTTATTAATTAGAAATTTTCGATGCCAGGTACCAATTTTCCATTAGTATGATTGTGTGGCAAGAAGAATCATACCCTATAACCAGGGAATCGAGAAATTTTCCTTAACGAAAAATTCTTAGACCCGACCGGGAATCAAACCCAGCCACCTCCAGCATGGTGTTACTTTGTAGCCGCGCCTTTATCGACTGGGCTAAGGGAGTACCCCTTAACTGAAGTCATGGCTACCTAAACCATGAGGTTATCACAAAGGGACTCCGCTCTCGAGTACAGACCTACCGTCTGTAGAGCAAAAGAGAAGAGTAGAGAAATCCACGGTGTTTCAGCTCCCTAGGCTGTGGCAACGGGCATGGGTCTCTACGCCCGTTGCCGCAGCCTAGGGAGTTATGTGGCGCATATGGAAGTTATGTGGAGCAAGACCAAACCCCGAGGTTGCGAAAGTAGCCCATGGGGAAACTGCCTCCATATATGAAGGCCTAAATCTGTTATTTACGGACGGTTCGTAATAGAGGAAGAGGTTGGTTACGAGGTAACTGGCAGAACCATGAGCCGTTGCTGTCGGTTATCCGGCATCTTCTCAGCTGAGGCCTATGCGCTCTTGCAGGCATGCAAGTTGTCCAATGGGACTCAGACTATCGTGTTCTCCGACTCTGCAAGTTGTCTATCTGCCCTTGACATGGGCAGATGGAGCACTCGTGGCTGTTAAAGGTGCAACAGTTTACCAATGTAAGCTTTATCTGGATACTTGGACACGCAGGTATACCTAGTAATGAGGCTGCTGATAAACTATCAAACCAGAGTCGTCATGCTCAGCTGGAGGATCTACCTATCTCCTACAGCGACGTTATCCGCTGGGTGAAGTGGACGTCGCATAAGAGTGGTAAAATATACCCTACCTTCAATATCGGAAGATTCGGACTCGGCTGAGGATAGGCCATACCCGACTCACTCACGGGTCTCGAATTAACGGCAACAAAGCCTACTGCCAAGGATGCGGACCCGAGTTAGGTGTTAATCATCGACTAGTGTAGTGCCCTCCCAAGTAACATTTAAAGTTTTCTGAATTCCTACAAGGGTGTTATAAAACGACATCCACAAAACTCTGGTCAAGGCTTATTTGTCTTGATTGATTCCCCCAAAACCGTATGAAGACTAAAATGTGCCTAGTTGGCCCACCCTGGTAGAGATTCTCAAGGGTATATTTTAGAGGCAGTTCTAGATTGAATTAAAACAAAAAGACTTTATTATGACCGAATTAAAAGCGGTTTGAAAACCATAGAAAAACCACAATAAAAGCAATTTGACATCTATAAAAGCCTCTTTCGTGCCACTTCCTCTAGACGCTTGCCAAAACCACTCAAAACAGTTTTATCCATATTATAATCTTGTTCATAAATTTTATTTACTCTCAACAAATTCATTTCGGCAAAAGTTACTCTGATTGAAAAAAAAAATTACCCATGTCAAATAAAACGTCAGTATTTTCAAAGTGAAATATTTATCTCAGCATGATTTATAATAAATTATTGTTAGTTTCAACCAACAGTACTCAAATTTTAAGTGCCAAATTAAATTCATTGTGTAAAGTTCTTGAAAAGAGCTGAAAAACTAGGTGCGCTTCCAAAAAACGTTGTACTTTCTTAAAAAAATATTAAGAAAAAGTTTAATTCTTCGTTGCAGATATTATTTTTTTTTTTTTGCTCCATCACTCTTAATTAATACTTTTGTTTTTATCCCACATTGACTGCCGTACAACAATAAGCCGTGTCAAAAAACATATATCATGATATATGAAAATTATAAACCTGCATGCAGATTGAAATGAAAATGGCAGCGGCATTAACATTGATATTTTATGCGCCATTATTGAAAATGCTGTTTTGTTTTCATGTAAGCATCAATAAATAAATAATGTTTTGAAATGGAATTTATGAAAATAATTTTGAGGCTAAACTGTTTCTTTGCGACGCCAATTTGCTTTATGCAAGACCGTTTAGCTGCTAAACAGCGTATATGGTAACCAAACTGCTGCCAGAAAAAAATTGACAGTTCATTCTACATCAAAAGGACTAAGAAAGTTTTTACGAAAGAATATGGGAAAGCGGGCGAGGAAATACCAGGCGATACATGCCTCAAGATAATTCCATCTGGATGGGAGACTGACTGATGTTGTAATTTTTTAAACGACCTTAATTGATGGATAGTTGACAAATTACTATTCAGGATGCTCAATAAGTTTTGTTTATTAGTTTTATTATGACAACATTGGTAGAGCATCTTATCATAAACTTTATGTAGTGCAAAATGATACAATAAATACTTTATGCTCTCGTCCGAGTGCAAATGGCTTTGTGGTGGTTTTTATAATGATAAAGCGTGCTTTAGCAATATTTTATCATGGCTCTGTTAAAAAAATATGAAGGAGCTTTATTATTGAATTTCTATGCAATTTTATGAACGATATTTTCATCAAGCTTCAAATATTTTTTAAATCTTGACTGTTTTAGACTTCACCTTCTTACTAGGAAAGGTTATAAAAACAGTCTAAAGTAAAATTATAAACGACACCTCTTTCGCATCATAGAAAGCTGCTTTTAAACAAATTAGCATGTCTATTGCGATAATAAAACACTCATAAATTTTAACAACGGCTAGAAGGCAGTAGGATTGTTACTTGGGCTGCTAGGGCACAACTGAGGGTTGAAACGGTATAACAGAGGTCAAACTTTAAAAGAAAGTAGTGTCTACTGACCACCACCGCCGACCTCCAAGCGGCCGTACATAGGGTCAATGATGATTTGTCGAATGTCTTGTAGGTTCCGACGAGGGACTAAAAGGAAAAGATTGCACATATGGAAATAGAGGGAACGGGGAGCACGCTGTCGCGCTCAGGTGCTTGCAATCCTTATGCCGTCTCGAATGAACTAAAACGTCTATTGCAAACGTTCAGTTTTAAGAGATCTAAGAAAAATTGAACGACAGGAGATTTTTATCGACTAACATTACATGACATAATTACCCCTAAAAATTATTACTATCTAAATTTCAACAAACCTGTTGGCGAAGGTAAGCTTTTGTAATGTCTTAGTTAAAAGTGAGATATAAGTATGCATCATTTAGAAAATTTGAGGGTCTTACGAAATTACTAATATCGCCAGATTGCGTTTCCGGTCAATTGTGTATTGGGATCAATAGTCATATCTACCTTTCTTTGCAGATGAACGTCGTGGCTGCACTTCGGATGGAATCTATACGGATGATGTTGAATTTGACTCTTGCTCATCGGACAACTGTAATCGAGTTGTCCGTTGCGTCACATGCAACTCCCAGAACGAACTGGACGCAAATTGCTTGGAACAACCGGAGAATTTCATCAAACCTTGTGCATTCCATGGTCTTGCTAAGACAGAGGATAATTGCTATCGCTACGAAGGTATGTAAGGGCACGACCACACTATGTGCGATTTCCATACAAGCAGGTGGACGAAAACCTTGTTTTGGTTAAACTATTGCCTAAATATGATCAAATTCGCCTAAAACAATGAACTCGTAACTTGCTAGTATACATCCAGAACTTGATTCAAAGCTGCGAGGATATGCGAGGGAAAAATGTTGCTTACCAACAAAGTTGAAATTCGAATTTTATGTTATTTACTCTCAACAAATTCATTTCGGCAAAAGTTACTCTGATTGAAAAAAAAAATCACAATTTATACACGTCACATTATCCTACAAACTCCTCTCGCACTTATTTACTACCGCAGTCTAAATTTTTCAGTACCGACGTCCATCGTTTGCTCTTCCATCAAGCCACTATCGAGGGTTCCTGATGCAATTGCTTATTGCTCTGTGAAAGAAGCACTTCCTATTCGAGAACCTGTACCAGCTGTACGTATATGTGCCTACAGTCCTAATCATTCCAAGACACTTTTCACTGTGCCCGGCGGCGAATTTTTGACCACAACACTGGTCACTAAAATATAAACATGAAACCTGTTTAAACGGGTTGTCCTCTTAGTGAAAAAAATATACTTTGCACACACTTTTCGGAGCATTTTTCACAACATTAAAATGTTTTAAAATCATAATTTTACGCTGCAGAAAATTTTCACACGTCAGATTTTCAGTGCGGCTTACTCTTCCATTTTTTTAAATGTTAAACATGTATTCACAAAATACACCTGACATATGTGTTAATATCTCGAAGGTGCCTTAAAACCAGAATAACAGAGCAGGTCATTACAACCATCGCAGTATAGTACTTCATTTAGGGGATGTAGGATGTTTCGAGTTGGGTATTCTTGAAGACATCTTTTAAAGTCTATGTCATAATCCTTCAGTCACATTCCAAAGGACAGCAGTGCGAGTGGTCGAAGAGCCCGGTCTGATAAATTTCTGAAAAAATGGCCCATCCAATCATAACACAAATAAACAAATTTATTTTAATATAATCCCATACTGCCTTGGGTCGCATGCCAGTCTTCCATAAAAACAGCATTTGAAATTAAGAAGTGCATTTTTTATGTTCATGCTGAAATGAGAAAAAAATTGAGCCCTTGCTTCGTGAACAAGATTTTCACCTAGTTCCATCAACGCCAAAAGCTTCTGCTGCTTCACATTCTGAGATTTCCATTGGCGTAACTACTGAGGGTGCCAGGCCTCCTCCAGAATTCTGTAGCCAAACCGCCTCCCCCTCTCCAGGATTTTTCCCTAATATATCTGTGCACTTTTTTTCACGGTATGAGCCGCCATTCCCGGTCTATAGACAGTATCCAAATGTCAAACTATTGCATATCGGTTTTTAGTTGTACACTATTTCTCGCCGAAATAGTGATTTCCTGGAAATCATTTCCTAGAGACTATTTTCTAGAGGCCATTTTTCAAAGGCCATTTCCCAGAGGCCAATTCCCGGAATGACTAATTTTCCAAAACGGATCTCTGACCTCGGTTTGTTCAGAAAATGTATGCTCCAAACATATTCCAGGGGCCTTTTCCCAGAGGTCATTTCCCGTGTATCATTTTCCAGAGGATATTTTCCAGAGATAATTTCCTAGAGGTAACTTCTCAGAGGCATTTCCCAAATGCTGTTTTCCAGACGCCATTTCTCGGAATGACTATTTTTTTAGGGAGATGATTGCGTTTCCGAATCCATTTTCCACAGGATAAATTTGACTGCCCAGTCAGGAAGTCGCCCCCACCTGCCCTTTCCCTGGCTACGCATATATAAACCTAGATATCGTTCGGCGTACACGAATTCACTAGATCAAAATTGAAATAAGAACGCAGAGGGCACTCCTAGGAGGCATGTGAACAAAACCAGTATACCCCGTTTTTTTGTGAGAAGTTGATTTGAATTTTGGTTTTTACGTAGTAGGTATTCGAAAAATAATTCTTCACTTATTTTCAATGCTTTTCATATTAAAAATTCCAGACTCATAACTAAAATAATTGCGACAGTAAAATTTAGAGCCTGTTTAGTTGAAATAAGAGTTAGTAGGATTAAGTTGAATAAGATTTGAAACACTTTTCTAAGTACGTATTTTAATTTTATTATTCAAGAAGGTTTTACAATCATGAGTTTTGTTTAAAGGTGCATTTTAGAATTCTCAATATTATTTTCTCTCGTTCGAATACTAGGTATAGTGATGCCATTTTAAAGACTGTAGCGAGAAACTTATAAATTCAACACAGTTCAAAGCGGTACATGCATTTATTAATTTCGTCTATACTGTAGTTGCTTACATTCTTTTATGTCCTACCTTCGAAAATTTTTCGAAATTTTTTCATGGAATTTCGATGTCTCGAATACTATCAATGTCAATCCAATTCCTAAGTTTAGCTTTAAATTACCCAAGGGACATTTTTTTTTACTGTTGGGAGGTTCTCAGAAGGTTTTTGTTGAAATAATCCTCGGAATTCTCCTTTAAATTTTTTGAACTCTTTAGAAATTTAGCTCGATATAACTAATAATTGTTCGGAGCTGTGAAGGAACCAGTATCAACCGACACAATTTTGAAGATATTGAAAACGCGTAAACCAAACCAATCCAAATTTTAATATAAAGAAAATTGAATAAGGTGACTTAATTATCCATTTAATCCACACGGAATAATACGAGATATATATTCGCCACACCCGATTCTCTTAAGACATCTCGACTCACCGAGGCGCAGAATAGACTTAATTATTCGATTAAACCTGTTCTGATTCACCAATAAAAATAACCTTTCCCCAACAATTACGCTACTTTCATCGCTCTTTTCAATATTCCTATGAACGAAAAAAATCTTTCGGACCCCTAGACTAATTGTCTAGCTCAGCCAATGGAGATTTAACATGATTGTTCTCTATTGTACTTGCGTGACGTCATTATTGGACACGTTACCAAAGCCAAGCTTAACCTGACAATTTGCAGACAAATCTTACCATCTTTAAGTCACTTAGTTATTACTTGCAAAGTAGTTCCAGTAAATTCGTCGAAACAAGAAATAAAACCGTAAAAAATGTGCACTTAAAATCAAAATTCAGAGGGGTTCCATTGATGGATAGCTAAAAATCTTGGAATCACAAATACAACTGTTTCTTGTGAGGCAAGAACCTTTAAGGCGCAACTGACTGCTCGAAGGAAAGAAGAGAGTGGTCGTAAAAGTGCACCAATGAACAGTAAAATGGCCAACAAGCTACAACTATTCTAGTTCCAAATATATTAAAAAGTACTTAGCTGAACTCCATTCAGTCCCGTATCCGTTCCATAAAGCCCTATCAAGAAACCGGCAACGAGCAATACCCATCGCCAACAGCTTAATGGTTGTGCACGGCTAAAGTTTACACACATTGTCTACATATTTGTTAGTTTAACAACATCACAGCAAATTTCAACACACGAAATCACCATTATTTATATCTATCTTATTTAGTCTTACCGTGAAAATGACAGCGAGAAAAAACAACACGTCCAGTCAAAGTCAGAGCCTACTCTTCTTAATGATTACAATATTGGCTTTCGATCAAAATAACAAAAAAAAAAACTTATCGCAAAGGTCAGATTTCAAACTTGTGCCCGCCTGGGAAACCTTCCAGAGTGGCAACATGGAGGTAATACACTACAGGGTTGTCTCACAATAGGTATCACCAAAACGAAATGGGAACGAAATACGCGCATCTGTCGAAGATAAGCAAAGGTAGTTGCGAATTAAATGGAAGATTACTAATTTTTTCTTCTAATTTATAGTTTTTATGCAAATGCTTTTGTTAACCCATCGCAGCTGACATCGCACGATTTCCTGCGAATTTGGTCCCAAATATCAGCCCAATAAGTTTCTTCAATCGATCTAAAGTAAGCCCTTTCGTAGGGCCCTGTATGTTGAAGCATATAACCCTAAACAATGTAGTCAAAGTGGGTTTCCAGATCCGGTGAAGATGTAGGCCATTCTGGGCTTGTAAGATGAAATCGGGCAAATTGTCCACGCACCACGCTTGTGTCTTCTTTGCCTCGTGAGCTGATGCTGAGTCCTGTTGGAAACAATATGGTGTATTCCCATTAAGCATTGAAGCAGGAGGAATCAGATGGTTCTTCGAAACCTGCTCGATGTAATATTCAGTGTTGAGTTTTACGTTAAGTTCTATGAAAAAGAAGGATGAAGTTTTCATCATCGTGAAACGGCGCCCCTTAGCATGATTTTCGGGATACATTTCTGATAGCGATTCTGCGGCTATGGTTATCTCTTTGGAATATTGGCAAGACTTTTTGCCATTACATCCATTTTGTTGATTGCGACTGTCCATGCAGGAGGCTTTTCATCCGAAAATAAAATCGCAGGTCACCGTGGCGCACCAGAACGTTTCCGCTTCAATTTGGACCTGACTTGCTTTTGACGCTCCGTCAACCCGTGAACCCGTTAGAGCGCGAGATACGGCTCGCATTCCAGATCACGTTGCAAAAACGAAACGACTCACTCCGAACTGCTTGAGGCTATTGAATATTTGACACGGTCTGAGCTTTTGCAAATGTGTTATTTTAAAACTTTGCCCCGTGTAGGCTTCCATGGTAGCTGATAAATATAAACAAACGGAATCGCTTATTTATCTTCAGCAATAAACTGTCTAAAGAATACACTCAAAACGAGAATCATCAACCCAGCTAAAATAAACCAAGACTGAAAAAAGGTGACGCCTATTGTGAGAGTGAGACACACTGTAATTTGTGATCTCTCGGTATTATTATCGGTGAACTCTTTGTGTACGTTTTGAAACAGTGGCTTGTTGTAAGTTGACTCGGTAATAACAAACCAATTCAGTGTTCTTAACGAGAAGAACAAATTCGGATTCTCGAACATAGAAATCATACAGAAGCTGTCGCATTTGAAGTTGGGCAGACTGTTTGGGTACGGGACCATACAACGTTTCAAAGATACTGGCACTGTTGTTCCCAAAACGAAACAAGGTAAGAAACGCAGTGTCCGCACTCCCTCAGCGGTGAAAGCAGTGAAGGAGTTAATTCAAAGGAATTCTGCTCGGTCAGCGTGAAAATTAGCGTATGAAATGAAAATGAGCCGCACATCCATGCAAAATATATTGAAACGGGACCTTGGATATGGGGCTTTTAAAAAATAAGGGATTGAAGGATTGATACCGTAAATTATACCGTATTTTCGACATGGTTGATGTCGAAATTCAGTTGACGAACTAGCCCAGGACTAGAGTAAAAATATATATAAAAAAAGATGTCGATATTCATACTTATTTTTGTTTTTGCTGTGTTCACGCACGTAAAATGAGAATTAATCGAGATTCGTTTTGCATACTCCTCTTTGCGTAATTCTTCTATTATCAGCTATAAGCCTGACCACTAAGAATTTGTGATTCTATTAACACTCTTACATAAAATTGTTTACGATGCCTTACGTAAATAGAAAAATTTCAATCAAGAAATGTATCAAGTCAACTGAGAACTGTTTAAATTCAAGGCAAACAAAAAATCTGCTGATCAACAGTCTCATGGAATACTTTCTAGCTTTGAGATATAAAGACTGTATTCGATGAAATTTGGATACACAAAATAGGGTATGTGTCCCTTGACTCAGCCTATTATGCAACCAGCGATCACATTTTTCATTATAACTCATAAAGTTTTGAAGCTGTAAGCGAGATTCAACTAGTTATACACTTGCAAAGAAAAGTTTGATAAGACATTTGGTAGCATATATTACTAAAAGTTACAAAACTATTTTTATAATGCCACAAACTATCGAGGGATGTGGATTTAATGTCGGTCTATAAGCACCAAAATTGGGTCTATTCGTGGATGCAACTTCGTCCCATTCGATTGATTTATTACTAAATGCAGTCTTTGTACGGTTTTTTTTTCTAATTTTATGAATTAAGGCATTGTAAGCTGTACTGGATTTACTTTATACAACATTTCACAACACAAACTATGGTTAAAATGCCTCGAAACACTTAAACGATGTTCATATATGATTTATCAGCCATTCAATAATGAAAACATTGTAATTCACTATACAATGATTTTGTCTCTTCGATTTGTGTTTAAATGAGCCACTTGAATATAAAACAACCGCAAATTCATGCATTTCTCTGAAATTTTACCAATAACAACCTTTTACTACGTTATTGATATAACAGGCCAAAGTTGGGAACATACAAAAAATATGTACCCAACATTGGGTCTACAATTTTCTTATAAAACAATTGTTATTTTAGCTATGTGAACAGTTAGTTTGTAACGTGTAACTATTGTCTGCACATCCAGACTGCATTACTTGCTTTATCTATTCAATTAAGCCAAATTTAGATCACTTGAAATCGTGTAGATCATCTGTTCAGCTTAACCAGTGAAATAATGATGCCCCAAAAGTTCAAGAAACCGAAAATTACGCGGAAGTGAACAACTATTAAATGATTAATATTTCCTTAATTGCTTCAGATTCCATCGGTCACTCTAATAGCAACATGATTTTGTTGATTATCGCTAAATTAATGACACATTTCGAACGACTAAAATATTTACCTGCACTTAGTAATTCGTGAAAAGCATCAAAAATGAAAGCGCCACTAAATTATTTTCAGTGTCCGGTACCAACACACGTGTGATCAGCATTGCAAATTAGAATGAGCACAACAGATATTGAGCATCCGGATATCAATCTGGGTCGTAACAGCAACAGCTATTAGTGATATGCAATTAAATACGGCATATTTCCGCCAAATGTAATTTGAGCACCAGTCCAGTACATGTCTTTAATTTTGTTAGATTTTCCCATAAAACAGTAAATGAGCAATGGATAAATAAATATCCATTGCTCATTTTACTGTTTTATGGGAAAATCCAACAAAATTAAAAGACATATGCGAATAGTTTAGTGCTCAAATTACATAATTTGCGGAAATACATGCCATATTTAATTGCACATATACTAATAGCTAAGTTGCTTTATTTGATAGATTTACCGGTCACAATTAGATTATCCGAAGATCTTTTCTCATCTTTATTGCTCATTCCACTTTTTTTAATGCTGATCACACATTATTTGTTGGCACAGGTCTTAATAATTTAGTGGCACTTTTTTCATTTTTTATTGCTCACAATCTCCTTTAATTGATAGATTGACTGAGGCTGCCCATTTCGAACATAGGCCGGAATGAAGGAGCAGGGTAACATTACATCCCCTCACCTTTCTAGGGTCACCGTGAATCTTTCCTTGAGCTCGATTCTTTTCAAACTTTCTGGAAATAAAGTACTACTAAATGGTTAAGTTTTGACATCATTGATTTATTGAACCCTTCTCCCAACCCAAATGTCCGCACCTTTGCTCTTGACCCCTTTCATCAAATTTTGGGCTTACTTACTTGCTTACTTACTTTTAACCACACCTTTGTTCAAGTTCATTTTCTATCGTTTTGAGTTTTAACGAGCTTTGCCTTCATGATTGTCCCAAGATTTTTCAATTGGGCAGTTCCGGAGTGTTTGGAGGGTTGACGTCTTTTGGTACAAAACTACATTATTATCTTTGTTCCAGTCTAAGACGGGCCGGGATAGGGTAAGATGCCAACATGGCCAAACAGTGTCGGGCCATCGAGATCTCAAGAAGGGCAGAAGTCGTTTTTGGAGGCATTCTGTCCTTGTAGATTTTAGTCCGTTGACGATCCCAGAGGTGATGAAGTGCTGACTCATTTTGCCACATCCGCAGATCGCTTACAGATGACAAGGAATTTTTGGCGAATTTCGACAGATTCTTCTTCCGTCACTTCCGGAACGGCCAACTTAGAGGTGGCGACGTAGTGTTCTGTCCTGGCATTTGTTTGGTGTCGGCTTTAATGTAGGTCTCATCGTCCATCACAATGCAGAACGGTTTGTGAGCCACTCCCTGTACAGTTTTCTTGCGCGAGTTTTGGCCACCGAGTTCTGTTTATCGCCCGGTTTGGTGCCTTCTGGACCTTGTACACATGTAATCCAGAACGTTTCATTGTTTTCTGCACAAAACAAACTGAAACTTTTGCCTTTGTCGCAACATCCCTGTTCCAGTGCCAGTTGGGATAACGATTAAATTGGTTCAATACCGTTGGATCATGTTAACACAGCGCACTCAGATGCTGGAGCAACCGAGCTGCAAAGCAACCTAGCAACCAACTGGGCGGTTGCTTGTTTAACCAAATCAACAAGTGAAAAATATCTCATTCCTTACTTTGCATCTGAAGTGCATACACGCTTATTAGTACCAATCAAGTTCTTGTTCCTTATTTCAATTTTGTGTCACCACGGATGTGATACTTATCAGTTGGCGACGAGTATTTCCTGGAAGCTACGATTTTCAAGCGTTCCAGATCACGAATCCATCCGGAAGAATGCCTGCGAATCCACCACCGACGGAAGGAAACAGCGGAAGAGCTAACGGAGGAAACGAACTGCAAGAGGCCATTCTGCAAATCACGCAACTTCTTACGCGGTTGGTCGTTCCTGCACCTCCGAACACTGAACAAATCTTAGAAGCGCTATCAACCAACATCAGTGAATTCACCTTCGATCCGGACAACGGGATTACATTCGAGAAGTGGTTTTCCCGGTACACGGAGCTATTCGAGAGTGATGCCAGGAATTTGGACGACGCTGCCAAAGTTCGGTTACTCCTGAGGAAGCTGGATACCGCATCTCATAGCCGATACGTGAATTACATTCTTCCAAAGCAACCCAAGGATCTTCAGTTCGCCGAAACCATCTCAACACTCAAGAAGATTTTCGGCATGCAATCCTCTATTTTCCACCGACGGTTCCAGTGTCTGCAGCTAGTCAAGTCGGAAGGCGATGACATAATCAGCTATGGCGGCATTGTGAACAGAGCTGTGGAAGAATTCGAGTTCCAGAATTGCAAGATCGACCAGTTCAAGTGCTTAGTGTTCGTCTGCGGACTCAACGCTCCTCGATATGCAGACATCCGAGCTCAACTCCTATCACGCATCGAAGGCGAAACGGCGCAACATCCGGTAACACTCCAGACGCTCATCGACGAGTTTCAACGCCTCGTAAACCTGAAAGCGGACACATCGATGATCGAGCTGCAATCAAGCTTGAAGTCATCCGTACGTGCAGTCTCGGAGAAGAAACCCGGTAAGCCTCACCAGCATTTGATGAAGATGGAATCGAAGACACCTCGTACTCCCTGTTGGCAATGCGGCCAAATGCATTTTGTTCGTGACTGTCCGTTTTCTACACATCAATGCAAGACGTGCAATCGAACTGGCCATAAGGAGGGGTACTGTGGCTGCATCAAGAAAGCTACAGACAGTTCATCCAAACCACCTCAAGACAAACGTTACAAGGGAAAGAAGAACGGATCAGCCACGCAAACCAGAAGCGTTTTCATCGTGAATCAAATTGCGAATCAAAGCAGGAAGAGAAAATTTGTAACGACATCAATCAACGGCGTTGCAGTTTCACTCCAGTTGGATTCAGCAAGCGATATCACAGTGATCTCCGAATCAACCTGGATGATGCTTAAGAAGCCAGAAGCAAAGCTATCCTCAATAAAAGCTGTCAATGCGTCCGGCGAGCCTCTAGATCTGATCGGTGAGTTCCAGTGTGATGCGGCTATCAATGGCGTTGTGAAGCAAGCAAGATGTTTTGTTGACGTCTGTTCCTGATCTTAATGTTCTGGGCATAGAATGGATCGACCTGTTCAACCTGTGGTCAATACCGTTCGACGCAATCTGCAATCACATTGGATCTGAAAACAAGCCATCAACCAATAATTCACTTCAACAACTTCAAGCAAAGCACGCTCAAGTTTTCGACGAATCGTTGGGTCACTGCACAAAGACCAAAGTGAAGCTTTTCCTGAAACCTGATGCCAAGCCCGTATTTTGTTCCAAGCGACCGGTTCCTTTCAACACGGTTCCACTCGTTGACGGCGAACTAACCCGCCTGCAGAATCTTGGAATCATTACACCAGTTGACTTCTCAGAGTGGGCAGCGCCGATTGTAGCAGTTCGCAAGCCAAATGGACGAGTACGGATTTGTGCAGATTATTCGACGGGATTAAACGATTCTCTGGAAACCAATCACTATCCTCTGCCAACGCCGGAGGACATTTTTACGCAACTCAACGGAAGCACCGTGTTCAGCATCATTGACTTGTCAGATGCATATCTGCAAGTAGAAGTGGATGATGACTCCAAGAAGCTCCTCACTATCAACACCCACAGAGGATTGTTCCGGTTCAACAGACTCGCTCCAGGAGTGAAATCGGCACCAGGAACATTTCAGCGTTTGATGGATAGCATGATAGCCGATATTCCGGGAACCCGTTCGTTCATCGATGATTTGATCATTTTCGGAAAGGACTGGAAGTCACACAATGATTCACTCTACGTGCTACTCAGCCGTTTGCAAGAATATGGTTTCCACATCAAGCTAGAGAAGTGCAGTTTCTACCAAACGGAAATTGGATATCTAGGACACATTATCGACCCTCAAGGCATACGTCCGGATCCTGAAAGCCATTGCATAGATTCCACCTCCGACCAACATTTCCGAGCTTCGATCTTCCTTGGAGCAATCAATTTCTATGGAAGATTTGTTCAGAGCATGCACAGTTTGCGACACCCAATGGACAAGCTGCTGAAACAAAGTGTCAAGTGGGAGTGGAATTCGGAATGCCAACAGTTTTTCGATGACTTCAAGAAGATACTTCAATCAAAGTTGCTGTTAAATCATTATGACCCCAAGATACCGATGATTGTTGCAGCCGACGCATCAAGCACAGGTATTGGCGCAGTTATATTCCATGAGTTCCCGAATGGCAGTTTGAAGGCAATCCAACATGCATCACGCTCACTCACACCAGCGGAGCGGAATTATGGTCAACCGGAGAAGGAGGCACTTGCTCTGGTGTACGCTGTTACGAAATTCCACAAGTACCTGCTGGGACGACGTTTCACGCTATTAACGGACCATAAGCCTTTACTATCGATTTTTGGATCAAAAAAGGGCATACCACTTCACACCGCAAACCGGCTACAGCGATGGGCACTGACTCTTCTGAACTACGATTTCCAGATTCAGCATGTGGCTACCAACGACTTTGGCTGTGCAGACATGTTGTCAAGGCTCATCGATCGCAACATTCGACCAGAAGAGGAGTACGTAGTTGCTGCAGTTACTCTAGAAGAAGACATGGCAAGCATTCTGACGGACACTGTGGACAAGGTACCCATATCTTTCGATGCTCTCCAAAAAGCTACCAGATCAAGCAAAACGTTGCAGCTGGTTACGAAGTACATACGTGAAGGATGGCCAAACAATCAAGCTTCAATCACTAATCCAGAAGCCCTTCCCTACTACCACAGGCGGGAATCGCTCAGTCTAGTCAACGACTGCGTGATGTTCCACGACAGAGTGGTGGTACCCGACAAGTTTCGACGGCAGATTTTGAAGCAATTTCACCGTGGTCATCCAGGGATAGTCCGAATGAAGGCAATCGCTCGAAGTTTCATCTACTGGCCCGGAATTGACAAGGACATAGAAGATTTCGTCAAGCGATGTTCACCCTGTTCTGCCGCAGGAAAAAGTCCACCCAAGACGACTCTTGAATCATGGCCGTTTCCATCGAAGCCTTGGTCACGCATCCACTTGGATTATGCTGGTCCTGTCGACGGTATGTATTTCCTCGTGGTTGTCGATCCGTATACAAAATGGCCAGAAGTGTTTGCGACTCGGACGATCACCTCAAAAACGACAATCAAGCTCCTCAAACAGACGTTTTCTACATTCGGCGTTCCGGAAACCATTGTATCCGACAACGGAACTCAATTTACCAGCCATGAATTCCGGACATTCTGTGAAAACCTCGGCATCAACCACATTCGTACAGCCCCTTACCACCCTCAATCAAATGGACTGGCAGAGCGATTTGTGGATACCCTAAAGCGAAGCTTACGGAAAATTCGTTCGGGAGGAGAGACTCTAGAAGAAGCACTGCAAGTTTTTCTCCAAGTATATCGCACCACTCCTTCAAGCGACTTAGGTGGAAAATCTCCTGCCGAAATGATGTTCCAGAGGCCAATACGAACTGTTTTCTCACTGTTGAAACCGCCAACAGAAGCTCCATCAACATCCTCCGACAAAGCAGAGAAGCAAAATGCAGCTTTCAATAAGAAGCATGGTGCACTCAAACGGCAGTTTGCAGCAGGTGAAACAGTATACGCTCAAGTACATCAAAACAACACGTGGAACTGGGAGAAGGCTACCATCGTAGAGCGAATTGGAAAGGTTAACTATAATGTGTACCTAGAAGATCGTCAACGCCTCATCCGTTCCCATGCGAATCAATTGAAGCAACGTGTTCCTAACAATAGTTCACATCAAGATCCATCACCTCTATCTGTATTCTTCGACGGATTTGGACTCTCAAGTTCAGAACTTCCAAGGCACCATGTGAACGCTGATGACGACGAACCCGAGATTCCTGCTGCAAATGAAAATCCCATTGAATCTGATGACTCCTTCTATTCCGAAGCATCCGAAGAAGAAGTACCAGCCCCTCCAGTTGTTGATCCCGTTCCTGATCGAGATAGACGTTTGATACGGCTGCCTGCAAGGTTCCGACCCTACTTGATGGATTGAAAGGGGGGAGATGTTGGATCACAGCAACACAGCCTCAGATGTTGGAGCAACCGAGCTGCAAAGCAACCTAGCAACCAACTGGGCGGTTGCTTGTTTAACCAAATCAACAAGTGAAAAATATTCATTCCTTACTTTGCATCTGAAGTGAATACACGCTTATTAGTACCAATCAAGTTCTTGTTCCTTATTTCAATTTTGTGTCACCACGGATGTGATACTTATCAAATTCCATCCTGGCCTTCTCCGGATTTGATGTGCCACGTTTTTTGCCACTACCATTTTTCCGCTTGGTTGTCTTACGGTCCTTGAACGTTTTGATCACATGAGATACGGTTGAATGTGCGATTCCGAGCTGTTTTCCGATCCATCGATGAGAAGCGTTTGGGTTTTCGAAGTGAGTTACCAAAATTTGTTGGCGCACTATTTTTTCATTCGAAACCATCACTGAAATCACTCGACCGATTTTCACGAAACACATTACACAATTGACACAACACAATGAAATACATTCAATTAAAATTTCAATAATTTTTACCCATACGCTAAAAAGTTACGAACAATTAACTGTATTTCATCGAATACAGTCTTCAGAGTACTGCGTGAAACCCGTTTTAACAGTTCTGTCGAGTTTCTATGCTATCTCTCTTATGTTTAAGAAGATTCACGCAAGAATAGTTCCGGATTTTTATCGGATGATTAATTGTTAACTTTGAAATTGTCTCTGAACAAACAAAAAGATTGTGTACGAGTATATGGAGCAAGTCATCATGTAACACCACAGTACTCTACACTCTAAGATAAGACAACCGAAAATAAGGTTCAAATTTTACTGAAAATAAGGTTTTAATTTTACCGAATATAAGGTTTTGGAAGCAAAACCTAAGGTATCGATATAATTTACCGAGAATTTACTTATTTTTTGAGAAAAGTGGAGGCTCGAATTTTTAGTTATAACGTTTGCGTCAAAAAAATGGACAAAAATTCCGATATTTCATAGGTTTACCTTAGCCGCATTAACGAAACTACCCATTATTATTGTTTATTACAGTCAACAGGTAAAATATTTGCCCCAATGACCGGCATCTTAAAACTAAAATCACAAAACTACAAAATTAATCTAAAACTACACTTATTTGTTTCCCAATGAACATTAAAATCAAATACAAAGTAACAACTATTAAAAAGACGACTCATGCTGCGCATAGGCTCATGGAGCCCATAGTTGGTTCTTGCCGCGGGAAGGCTCAGGAATGAATGTGCGCGTAGATTACGGCGGCGTATGTTGATGACCAACATGCTGATCAGTCAACACAGAAAAAAATAATTAATTTTAATGAGCGCGTAAAATTTCCCCTCGTGTAATTCCAAGTCAAAGGAGCGTAAACAACGATATTGTTTGCAATCTTTCATATAACAGGCTTGATTCAGGCGTTATCTGGCTTAAATTTACATGAAATATCCCATTATTTTCTGCCAAATCTAGCATTCCCTTTATGTGCATTAGATAACGCAGAAAATGCAGTGTTTCTTTTTATCTGTGTAGAACAATCAATGTTCCCTTGCAGGAGATCGCCAATAAAACAGGCTTTTGCCACGTTACGCCTTCCATCAAGTGGTTGAAGGTTGATGAGCTGGCACCGACTGCTATAGCTGGGTAGATTGAACGGGTCTCTCCACCTGAGATGACGTAGGGCAAATCGAATGAATTTCCGCTGGATTGCCTCAACACGGTGGATTTCATTCTGGTAATATGGAGACCAGACAACCGAACAATATTCCAGAATATGGCGAACGATTCCAGAATATGGTAAAGCGATTTCAAGCAATAAACATCCTTAATTTTTTTGGAAAAACGGAACAGGAAGCCTAACTGCGATGATGCCTTAGACACGACGTATGCTACGTGACTTTGAAGGTCACTTTAGAATCGATGAGAATCCCCAAGTCCTTAACCGTCGTTTCGCGCTGCAGCGAATTGGTAGAGTTCGCGTTTACGGCCAAATGAAATCACCGAGCACTTGGACACATTCAATGTCATCCGATTGATGCGACACCATTCAGCGAACGCCCCCAGCTGTTGTTGCAAAAAAACGGCGTCTAGTGGATGCGTTATCGCGTAGAACAGCTTCAAATCGTCGGCGTATGAGAGTTTTAGGCATTAAAGGATAAATTGGATAAAATTGACATCGTTCATGTAAAGCAGGAACAAAAACGGTCCAAGATGGCTGCCTTGAGGCACGCCGGACAAAACTTTATATGGTGACAAAACGTGATCACCGATTCTGACGGACATACTACACGATCGGTTAGGTACAGGGCCTGGCAACCCTATCCTTGTTACTAGCGTTTGACAGTATGCAATATATCACGGGCCTTATTTGAATAAGGCCCGTCTGACGTTTGTTCCTACGGGCACGAGTGGCAGTATTGTTTACAAATAAAGAATCTTTTTACGTTTGGATGTTAGAGATGTTGGCTAAAGCAAAATGAATTCTCGCCAGCTCCTTGGTTAGGTAGGATCGCAGCCAGATAAGCAAGTTGTTGCTCATGCCTAACTTATCAAACTTGGCTATTGCTATCTGGTGGTTCATTTTATCGAACGCAGCGGAGAGATCCGTGTAAATAGCATCCACTTGATTACCGTTTTCAAGTTGCTTGACCAAGAAAGAGGTGAAGCACGTCAAATTAGTTGATGTCGAACGTTTAGGAATGAATCCATGCTGATCCGGTGAAATATAGTGCGCGTGAAGCCTCGCACTAGCTTCCGAAGAATAATCATCTCAAACAACTTGATACTGCACTTTAATGCAGCTATGCCCCGGTAATTTGAGACCATTCTCTTGCAACCTTTCTTAAACACTGGGAAAACATATGACTGTTTCCAACAGTTCGGAAATATACCAGTGGACAAAGACCTTTGCTAACGGAGACGCAAGACAATCCACGCACTGTTTCAGTACAAGCGATGGAATGCCGTCCGGACCACATCCCGTTGAGGACTTCAATTCCTTGCCAGCTGCAATAACCATGTCATTACAATACATTCCGGAGGCAGGAAGACGGAGCACATTACTGGTGGCGAGCGCGATGTCCTGCGGGTCGAGCAGCTCGTCGGAGAAAACGTTGCTGAATTGGGAACGGAAAATATCGGCAATATCGGCGATGCAATCAGCTTCGCGCAAACCATCCGTCATCGTGTTGGGCAAACCGACTTCCTTCCGCTGATCATTGACGTGACGCCAATAGCTTTTGGGGTTGGACTTATGGCTTTTTTGTAGACGGTCTTGATAAGCGTTATAGAGATAATCGTTTAGTTGCTTGTACTCAGCATTCGCTTCCACGTAACACGATTTTGTGAAATCCGTTCGATATTTGCTGTTTCGTCTCAGAGCTGCCTGCTTCATTCTTTTGAGGCGCTTGAGAGCGGAATTCAACCAAGCTGGTTTAGTTGATTCAAGTTTCATCCTCACTGGAACAAATTGATTATCGGCATACAGCAGTACTCCAGACACTGTCGATGCAGCGAGGTTGACGTCAGAAACATCGAGAATCTGGTCCCAGTCAACAAGTCTCAAGAAATTGTTCATTCCGCTGAAATCGGCCTTACTGAAATCGTAGAAAACACTTTCAGAGGAATCACGAAAGCGACACAATGGATTTACCGCAAGTTTCAAAATTAATGGTGGATGATGCCGACAGATTTTTACTAGCGGTGCTGGTGCTTCAATAACTGTGCAATCCTCACACAAATCGTCACTAACAAAGCACAGATCAAGCATGCGATTACACTCGTTTTGAACGCCAGTCAGCTGCCTGAGTTGAGCGGTACTATACGCATCAAGCAGTTCTCGTGATGTCATGCCAATCGTAGATCGAGAAACGATAGGAAAGTAGTGCCCAAGAGAATTTTGCTGCCTAGAAATGCTGTGCTTTAGTTGAAATCGCCGAGAATGATCACCTTGTCCCTTGGATTCAACTGCGAAACGACCCAGTTCAGCGAGTCAAGATGCTTTTCGATTTAGAATTGCGTCATTTACTCGTTCGGGAGGAAAGTAAATCACGCAAACGTAGAGCGAAGCATCGTCGGTAGCCAATGCAACCCATATTTGCTCAGCCGATGTGCTATTGGGAGGATTGACCAAACGAGATTTGAATCTGGAATGAACAGCTAGCAGAACACCGCCACTGATACTCTTGTTACTGTTAGAAGGTGACCGATCTTGTCGATAAACGTTGTAGCAATCGCCGAAGAGTTGATTCGTAGTAGTATTCCCGTTGAGCCAAGTCTCGGTGAGAGCGTAAATGTCATAGCAACCATCACTAAGGGCCAATTGATACTCGGCAAGAGAACTGTTGATCCTGGTAGTACACCAGGACACTCGAAGTAGCAGCTGCAGCTTGTCTTGGTCCTCGTGGGGCAGTGATAGGAATTGCAGTTCCCGGCGTAACGGTTCGTCTCGTTATCTCATGGATGAGTTATGGATGAGGATGGTTGGCGGATGAGCGCCCGATTGATCAGCCGCAGGCCGAGGCTGATGGTTGTGGCTAGAATGAGTGGTTTCGATCAGACTCTGGACATTCGTAGAAGTAAAGGAATACTCGCCGGGTAGAGGTTGCTGAAGACCCTCTCACCGCATTCGACAACAGGACCAGGACGACTATGTAGAACGACGGCAGCATGTGGCAGGACTGGGTCGAAGGGCTCGAGGGCTTCCAAAGAGCTTCCTACGGCGCGTCCTGGTGTCCTGGAGCGGCTGACAGTGTGATCTGGCTGTCTCGCAGCGATTGGTCGAAGCTTTATCATTACTGTCCAGTTGTTTATCTAGCAAATTCGCGAGGGCATCGGGTATGGATTGACTTTGAAGAACATCGCTGCAAACGGGGTGGTATTCAGGATTTGGATTTTCAATAATAATATGGTACTTGCCTGAGCAAGCAAGGTGGATGACCCCCTCACCAATACCGAACACAAGAACGGAACGACTAGGTTGTCCGGAACAATCAGCAATGCTAGTGAACCGACGGTCTAGGGCAGGTCCCAGAAAACCCCGTTCAGATTGATGGTTCTCGAATTCTCGGAAAAAGATTCCTTTCGGCCATATGGAAGGATTCAACGCAATATCCCTAAGATCTTTAACAACTCCAACTTTGAAAGAGATGTACGTAAACTGTTTCAAATCGGCATCTTTACGCACCAGCTTTCGCACGTCAATGTTGGTTTTGGTTTGTAAGCAAGATTTCACCAACTCGCTTATGTCATCCTCGGTCACGTGACGAGCAATCCTAGACAAATAAATCCAGAATTTCCCTGGTGGTTTTGCAACTGTCTCGACAGTCATGCCAACTTTTTCTACCGACTTCGTGCCTCCAATCAGTGCCTGGTCCTGATTTTGGTGTACCCCTTATAGCAGCATCTCTAGGTCACTTGCGACTTGGCCATGGTTGGATTCTTGTCAACACAGCCGAGTCCAAAGGTTGATTTTTATCAGCAATAGCTTTTGTTAAAACCTTAGTTTCTTTCAGTTCGTTCTTCAGCTCGGCCAGCGAGGCATTGAAATTCGCCGAAATCGCATTCACATTATCGGATGGTGACTTCAAAGGATTTTGCTTGATGACGTGTAGCTGGTTAATGCAAGTTTCACAGAACCACAACAAGTTACTGTGCTCGTTGATGAAATCGATAGTCGGCCTTTTCAAACCAACGCATTTGATATGTACTGACTGGTTACAAAATCCGCTACATTGCAAATATTTAATGGTTTTTACCTGGTTGGAGCACTGGTAGCAATTTGAATCCATGTTTACAAGAGTCGGATACGACGCGCAACAGAGAGCTTTGCTGAATACACGCAGCTCGCTGATCTTTATGTAAACGGCGATGACGTAAGATAGCGAGAGCTTTCACAGAAACACAGCGTCACATACGAAACAATTGCAGTACAATATTCACTTTGTGAGAACAGAATCCACTCGGTAATGAAAACAACAAACAACCCATGCAGCATCAATCATAGTAACCCACGAGTCAGCAGACAAAATTTTACAGCTATATCAGTTGAACTCTAACCGTGATAGCAAAAACAGTGAAGCAACTCCGTTCAGAAGTGTGCGCGGTCAAAGAACGGCACCCCGCCGCGTCGAAAACGGACGTTGTGCGGCACTTTGTGGACGCTGGATACGGATACATCTTGTCACTATTACACAACACTCAGAGCATTGAAAGAAAGCCCGGTTCCGGACGGCCGACGACCCTGAGCGTCCACTAGTTTCGAAGCTGCAAGCAATGACTCGATTTTCCTGGCGAATCGCGCCGTGGCGGTGGTGATGGACGACGAGACTTATCTCACCCTGGATGGCAACGACTAGCAAGGCACTTCGTATTTTACTTCCCCCACGAAGGAAGTGAGCTCCGAGGTGAAGTTCATTTCACACACCAAGTTCCCCAAGAAGGTGTTGCCGTGGCTGACAATCAGCGAGAAGGGGATGTCAAAGCCGCTCTTCTTTCACTCCGGACAGGCCGTGAACGGGGAAATGTATCGTACGAAATGTCTGCCGGAAGTTGCGTCGTTCTAAAAAAAAAATACCATAAGGGCAAAGACGCGGTGATCTAGCGGTGGCCCACTACTCGTTGGAGGAGCTGAAGCGGCTGAATATCGATGTGGTACCCAAGTTGGCGAACCCACCCAATGTCCCGCAGCTGCTTCTCATCGAGAATTTCTGGGCCATCCTGAAGCGTAAGATCTACTCCAACAATTTTGTCGCAAAAACTGAGGAGGAATTGATAAATTAATAAATAAAATTATAAGATAAAATTAATAAAACGAAGAAAAAACTCAAAAACATGCCTACACGCATGCTTTCGTCCGCCATGGCGAATGTTTCGGTTAGCTGCCGGAAGGCCGCTCGCAAGGGCGTAGAATTTTTTTTGCAAGTAAGCTTAAATAATTACCTTCCATGGGAAATTTATCAAGAGCAATTATCTGTCTTAGCTTTTATATCACCATCCGAAAAAAAAAGTCCATTATTTTTTATGCAAACGTTATTTTACTTCAATTTGGTTTAAAATGCGTTCATTGAGCTCCAAGTAATTTCGATAAAAAGAACCGTATAAAAATAAGTAATTAATAACGCGTTTCTTTCTTTCGAACAATACCGAAATTTCGGTAATCCATTTTTACCGATAATTTCAGTATGTGCACTTTATAACCGAAATGTAGTACTTGGAACGACATTCAGTAGAAAACAATCTCATAAAATTGTTTAATATTTCAGGCAGTGATGACAAATTTCAACTGGGTTGTTCCACTGCGATCGATATTCCTAATCCGTGCGAAGTGAATGCATGTAAGAAATGTGGCCCTGATGAATGCAATAAGAATGGTAAAGATTGAATTAAAACATTTTCGTTGATGCTAATTAATTATGTTATATGATTTTTTAAAAAGATTTTCAGTACTGCTTAGTGTGTAGCAACAATTGCAATTCAGATGAACCACCTAATTCTATGAGATGTTCCGACTACGATTCCACGTGTTTTATTGCTTATGACCGTAAGTAGTGATTTTATATTCATGTCCAGTACGCACCTCCGTAGAATTTGTGTAAAAATGAAACGTTTCAGTAAATAAAAAAAAATTATCTCAAAAACACGCAAGAAATGCCAACAAGAAAAATCCTGCAAGATATAAAGAAGAAAACACTTGGCTTATCCACACTTATCCACAGTTCAATTTCCGTTTTTTAAGCACATACAACTTCAACACAACCAAAACCTAATATTAAAACTTTCGCTCTGAATTACACATAGTTTGTTTGTCGTATTCAGCATTCCTCACCTAACTATTCAAAAGGCCAATAGCATCGATGAATTCTTAAGTATGGACCACTTATAATTCGAACACCATACTCAGCGAGATAAACTTTCTCTGTTCATAATATTGCCTCATGATTTTTAACCACCAGAAATCAGCATGAATTTCATAAATTTGCCTTGTGAAATATAATTATGTTGAAAAAATAAGAAAAACACGAAGCACCCTGGATCCAAACCTTGAACGTTGGGGATATACGTCCAGTACACAGTGAAGTACACAGTACACAGAAAGATACATTTTTAGCCTAAGTTTGAAGTTTTGGGGAAAATTGTCTTCTACAAAGTTGTTTCTAATAACAAGACACTTTGTTGTGCATGAAAATTAGAGTGGTCCTTATTTTCAGATAAATCGAAAATCTAACTTTTTTCATTTCCAGAAATAAAGGCATACATTCTTAAGAAAAGTTGTAGAATATATTATTTCAAGCAACTTCATTTATTTTGCATAGTTAATTGCATAGTTATTTTACAGTGGTTTGACCACTTGTTGAAATCGTCGCTTGTAGTAAAAAGGCTAAAGGCGTACAAGACCACGTCATGTCGGAAAAATCCATACATAAGTCTTACGCTTATTAAATTCAAAAGCATCGTTCAAAGTTGTACCTATAAATTTCTTAAGTTTGCGTTACGCAGTATAACTTACAGTACATAACGCTAGGCACGGGTAAACCAAGAATGATTTTATTTGTACTCAAGATGTATAAAGGGAAACCAAAGCCACGAAGAAAACAAAATGATGATAACTCAGCCATTCAAGCTTAAATAATATCGACTAAAATATTTACCTGCACTTAGTAATTCAGAAAGCACCAAAAATGAAAAGTGCCACTAAATTACAGGCCTGCGCCAACAAGTAATGTGATCAGCATTAAAATTAGAATGAGCACAAAGATGAGAAAAGATCTCGATAACCTAATATGACCGGTAATCTATCGAGCAACAGCTATTAGTATATGTGCAATTAATATGGCAGTATGCCAAATCATGTAATTTGAGCACTCAACCATGCATATGTCTTTAATTTTGTTGGATTTTCCCATAAAACAGTAAAATGAGCAATGGATAAATAAATATCCATTGCTCATTTTACTGTTTTTATGGGAAAATCCAACAAAATTAAAAGACATATGCGAATAGTTTAGTGCTCAAATTACATAATTTGGCGGAAATACTGCCATATTTAATTGCACATATACTAATAGCTGTTGCTTTATTTGACAGATTTACCGGTCACAATTAGATTATCCGGAAGATCTTTTCTCATCTTTTATTGCTCATTCCTAATTTTTTAATGCTGATCACACATTATTTGTTGGCACAGGCCTTAATAATTTAATGGCACTTTTTTCATTTTTTATTGCTCAAATCTCTCTTTTAATTGATGATTAATTATGCTGCCAATAATATCAGCGTGTGTAAAATTCCATAATCGTCAATATAAAAGAAATCGCCAACAATAATAAGCAACTAGCAGCTAGCAAATCTGTCAGTTTTGTGTAGCCGCTATGTAGTATCTCATTGCACGTTAATACATCGTGTAAATATCGGGTGGCGTATGGAGAACGTCGGCATGATATTTTGACATACTAGCAGATGCCTCAACTTCGTCACATCAATGGGTACTTGATCAGAGTCCAGCTAATGGGGAGGCGCAACGGTACGTTGCGGCAGCTTTTGACAGTTAGTCCATATATTTTATGTTAAGAGCTGCCGCAACGCGCCATGGCGCCTTCCATTGTAGCTGGGCCTTAAGTGAACTACGCGGCGTTAGTGAATGAGCTTGAAAGCGATTTGAAAATTTAAAGGGTGTCCACGATGAAATTGCCACACACAAAATTGATTCGCAAAATTCGAGTTTTCATCCGATTGCCATCAAATTTTCAGGGATTGAGAAATAACTATTAAACTTCATTTTACCATTTTACTCGTATTTTATTTACAGTCCATACGCAAATGCCCGCACCTTGGCCTTAACCACGGCCATAAGATTCTGCACAACCTGTGAATCAACCGTTTTTTGCATGGAAACCCATACTTTCTTCAGTTCCTCGACTGTTCTTCACTACCTTAGGTCGTTTAAGAAGGTGCTGCTTCATAATCGCCCAGTACTTCTCGATGGGGCGGAGCTCCGGAGTGTTGGGAGGGCTGAACATTTTCGGCACGAAATTGACCTTATTGTCCGCATACCACTTCAGCACGTCCTTGAGTAGTGGCATGAGGCCAAATCCGGCCAGAAGATTGTTGGGACGTTGTGGGCCTTCAGGAGAGGAAGCAGCCGCTTCTGGAGGCACTCTTTATGTACACCTGTCCGTTCATCGTGTCCTGGTCACGAAAGGTGCACTTCCGCTTCCCGCACGTGCAGATGGCTTGCCAAACCAGGAATTTCTTCGCAAATTTGGACATCTTCTGAGTGCGGACATGCTCCGGAACGCTGAACTTATCCTTGGCCGTGAAAACAGGTTGCCGGGGATCTGT